>JBAFXK010000038.1:0-240596 GCA_037113605.1 Calophaca sinica | reverse complement strand
TTTAGAGGATCATTCAGGTATATTGCCACCTATTAATTATCATTATATTAATGTGACTACTAAAATAAGAGTAGGAAAAATATAAGCTCAAAGGGGGGAACAATTCATTTAAATGTAATGAACAGTGATCTTTTGAGAAACCCCACCTCATTGTGCAACAAACACTTCAATGAACAATTTGCCTATTATAGTATCCAACGCAGCTCTCAGGATGAAACAGAATGCATTTTTAGCATATTTTTAGCATAAATAAAACAGCAGAAAATATTATGGAAACATAAAAAAAGACAGATTTGTCACAACTTTGTAATATTCAGCGTAAAAGGTGCAATTAGGCATAGATACAGTCATGTGTAACAATCTACTTGGTTCCACATGCCTTGTTGAATGATCAAAGGGACAATATATTTTCTCACATGACAAATGAAAAACTAAAAAAAATTTAAGCTACCATAAATGTATATTAAAGCTAACCCCATGAGCATTCAGCAATGAAAGAGAAGATCCTAATTCCTAGAGTCAATAAGGCTGAATGGGATTACCAAAGCAAGATGGATGAAAGCCATGTCAAGACTCTAAAGTAAACCGTAAACCAGTAAAACAGTTCAAAACAAAAATTAAAAAGACATGTCCGAACCTAAACTCGAGCAGCAGTGAGGTTGTTTTAGAACTCAACTCCCATGCTAAACATTCAAACAATTTCCAATAACAATAGAAATATAATTTCAAAGGGAAATGGAGTGTTTCACTTCCTTCCTTTTAACACACCTACAGCCATCAAAATGCAGAAGACCCTTATCTGTCCAAAAAAATGCAGAGAACTAATAAAAAGTCACAGAATGAAGAAATCGTAATCTATACTTGGAATTAGAGACATTCCGCTACTTATAAGACAACGGCTTACCAAGAAGACTCAAACCAGGTTTGACTAATAAGGGTTTTCAACATGCTTTTGGGCAAAGACACTATAGTAATCTCTATGTCCAGGTTGCAAACAAGAATTAATTAGAAAATGTATCCAGGCATAAACATAGAGAGTGAAATTTCTAAAGTTTACAGTTAGGGAGCTTGCAACAATGAAATCATTCAACTGTTTGAGATGATTGAAGGATATTATATTAGTCAATCTCCTAGATATTGTTTAAGTAAAGCTATGTTTTGTTAAGAAAAAATCAGGTGTTACAAAAAGCTTTAGCACATAATACCAGGATTTAATTAGCATAATTTCTTCTGCTAGGAAAGCATCAACTGACTAACATAATATGACTCGTTGCTTAAGATGGTTAGATGGTTATCTTAACAAACTGCTACTTAATCTCAGATTTTGGTGGGGAAAAAAGAAATTTGAAAGGAAAGGAAAAGAAAAGAGAGGGCATTTTAGCAAGCGGATTTGTTTTGAATGTTGAAATGGAAACCATATAGCTTAAGAAGGAACAATTAGTATTTAGACTTTAGTAACAACAATCTATTCATTTTTGTTGTTTCATGATAAGGACAATAATCACAACATACCATGATATGACATTAATCAACAACTCAAAACTAAAGCTACTAACAAGACATCTATAACACTAACCCGAGCAATAACAGGAAGATCCTTCTAAGAGCCAATAAAGCACATCAAAATTACCCAAAGAAGAGGGCTGACAGCAATGTCAAGACTCATAAGTCAAGCAATAACTCAAGTGCAAAATTATTTTAAAAACATCCGATAACCAAAACATCATCAGAAATTAGGACATTAATTCTATGGATCCAAAGAAACAAAATTTAATAACCAATCAGCAATCATACAAATTCAACATCGATAGAAATGAAATTTGATATGAAATTGAGATGTTTCATCCTTTTTTATCCTTTCAACAAGCCAAAAAGCAACCATTAGACACAAATTACTTAGCCTTATCTTTCTCACCTTTTCAAAATGAGCACAAATAATTATATCAAAAAGATACAGCATTAGGAATCATATTTATAATGTAACTCTAACGAGGGAATGAGTTAGGTATTAACCCAATAAATGATCATAATTCATAATTAAACTAGAAAACAAAATTTGAGCCTTCTACCCTCTTTCCTTATATTTCCTTCATTCCTTTACAAAAGTTAAATGTTAGATGATCACTAAATTACAAATTCCTACAATAATTACCACCAAAATAAACTATAGCCAAAGTTAAAGATCCAATTAATTGAGCAATGATGACCTGAAGGAAAATATGAGCAACTTTAACACCTTGACAACTCAGATGATGCAAACAAAATATGCTTATGTTTTGAACCCTTCCCTTTCTAAAAAGGTGCACAAGAAATACACAACAAAAAGAAAACCAAGTTCTGGTATCTATGCTTTGGGAGTAAATAGAGCCAACTATAAAATTGAAGCACCGTGGTTTTATTTGAAACATCAATAAGCATTGACTTAAATAACTTTTAAAGTAGAAGAAGAAGATTGATAAGATACTAGGAAGAAAAAAGGGTAGCGATGTCAAGATTCAAAGTCAACCATTGTTATGAAAGTGAGCCCATTGCATAGTCTGTCTTCTTTTTATGTAACCATGGCAAGAAAGAAAAGACTGGATGGTTGTCATTAGAATTCAAAATAACAATCTGTAACTGAAAAGCATCTACGGTTTATAGTAGACATCGGCTTAATCATTTCAAGTAGAAGTTTCTCTGCCTTATCTACCTCGCCTTTCTCAAAGAGAGCATAAATAATTGTTGCATAAGTTACAACATCAGGAACACAACCATTGTCTTCCATATTTGATAGCAAGGTCAATGCTTCATCAAACAAGTCATTTTTACAAAGCCCATTTATCATAACATTATACGTCCGAACATTTGGATGATAGCCTTTAATCAAAGATCTGGAAAACCTCTTGTGCATTCTTAAGTCTTCCATTTTTGCATAGTCCATCAATAAGTATATTATATGTGTACAAATTTGGCTGAATACCTTGGTCTTTAATTTTCTTGACCAATACAATTGCCTTGTCAAGATGATGGTTTTGCATAAAGCATGTAATAAGGAATTGTAAGAAAGTGACTACATTGGCTGGTTGACCTCTATCATGCATCTCATCAACAAGCTCCCAAGCATAAGAGATTCTCTCTGATTTGCACAAACCATCAATAAGAGTGCTATAAGTCACTATATCAGGAATTATATTTTTTGGAATGCATTTCTTCAAAGAGATTCACGGCTTCATCCACCATTTTAATCTTACATAATCCATTAATCAAAATACTATAGCTGTGGACACCAGGAGTCAGTCCCGTTTGGGCCATAGTGTTGAATACATACTTTGCATTGTTCACTTTATTGACTAAGCAATACCCATCCATTAAGGAATTATGTGTAACAACATTAGGTTTTACACCAGCTTTTAGCATCATAGCTAACACATTTTTAGCTTCCTTTACCTTTCCTTCCTTACATAAAGAATCAACTAATATACTAAAGGTATAAACATCGGTTCGATGTTTTTATCACCATTCGTTTAACAAATCAACTGCTTCTTTCAATTGACCCACAGCATAAAGCCATACATTAAAGCATTGTAAGTGAAAACATCAGGAGAAATTCTCTTGAGAACCATTTCATAACATAAATCACATGCATCAGCTACAAGTTTATCTTTGCAAAGACTATCAATGATTGTATTGTACATTACCACATTCGGCTTAAGCAATTGTCGTTCCATCTGTCTCAGCAACAGGAGGGCGGTACTTGTTTGTCCTATTTTACATAACCCATTGATCAATATACCATAGCTAACTTGATCCAATTGAAATCCTTGGGCTACCACTTTGTCATGAAAACACAGTGCTTTCTTAGCCTCACCATTATGACAGAGACTTTTTATAAGGCTATTCAAGGTTATGATATCCGGCTTATAACCCTTCTTGAGAATCTTAGCCAGTACAGAAAATGCGAAAGTGAATTGACCTAAGTGGCAGAAACAATTGATCAAGATATTCAAAGTGACGATATTTGGTTGAATTCCCGTGAATTCCATTTGTTGAGAAAGGGAAATAACCACGAGATAGTGCTTCATCTTAACAAGGGATCCTAAAATCTTTCCAAACTGGAGGATGGGTGGGATAGGACGCATTTGGAGCATGCGATTGAAGGACGAAACAGCATCATCAACATTGAGAGTGGATACAAAAGGGGACAAAGAGTGAGAGTGTGAGAATAGCCTCGAGTTTGAAGGAAAGGAAAGAAGAAAATAGGGTTTTGAAAGAAATGTTAACCTTAACAATGACATTGCACAGCTGGAGTGGTACACGCTTCTGAGTTTTTGGGAAAATGGCGGTGATTTATGAGAATGACTCAACTGTTCATATAAACTGTTATGTTTGCAACTGGTCTGGTGACTCTGATCTGATAAACTTCGGTGGCGCTATTTTGGAATTCTGGAATTAATATTTCTCCACCTTTTTTCACACTTATTTTACACTTTTTCGTACTTCGTACGTGTTCGAACTGTAAATTCGTACATATACGGACAACATCTTTTTTTTTAAAAAAAATATTTTTTTTATTTTTTTAGATTTTTTTTAGTTGTTTAAAAAAAATTTGTCATTAACCAGATAATAAACTGTATTATCAAGATAAATGAACTTAGTTAGCAGGATAAATGAGCTTGGTTAGCAGGATAAATAATTCACCAAATAATGTGGACTATTTATTTATACAGTTAGCGAAATTATTTATCACGGTTAATGGTTCATATTATACAGTGAATATCGACACAGGAGTTTATTATTTATGCAGTTAACGAAGTTCATTTATCCAGGTTAATGCACTTTATTATACGGTTAATGACAAATATTTTTTAAATAGCTAAAAAATCTAAAAAATATTGAAAAAAATATTGTGTCCATACTTGTCTGGACGATCCATATAATGCGGACTTTTTGTCGATTTGTGTCACTTTTTGTGTCGGTGCGGGACTCTTGCAATTTTGTGTTAGGGTAATCCAGTCGTATTTGTACTTGACTGTTATTACAGTTCTGCATGTACTCCATCAGTTTCTTAACGTATGACCTACTAATTTCATGCCTCTTAGAAAGTGTGGGTTTTTATAGTTATTAGCATTAAATTACGTATAAAATGTGTGTGATTTTTTCAAATTACCGTTCTCATCTTTGAAGACTATTAAGAGAGAGAGAATTAATGCACCTGTGATATATGGATAATTTTATAAAAAATTTAATGCCGCGTTGGTTTTGAAAATGGTCTTATATTAAGAGGCAAGAAAATTTTACTAAAGTTCTTCTATTAAGGGACAGAAAAGTATTTTTTGGCGATAAACAAGTTGAAAGTTTTCAAAAATTGCAAAGAAACCCATTTTTAGTTTTTTTTCCATATAAGAAAGGGCCAAAGCTATGTTTGGTATCAAGAAAGTTTATTGATTAAAGTGTAAAATTGTAATGTGTCAGCACTTCACGATTAACGTGTCGAACTACCGTACACATTCGAGGTTTTCAAAAACTTTTCATCTTCCCTCCTTCTTTTGAATCTTGATAAGCTGCGATCACTTCTGTAGCGCGATCACTTGCGATTCTGTAATTTCAGAATTTGGGAAAATTAGTCACGCATGTGGTGAGCTTTTCACACTAATTGCTTGCGTGTGAAAATCGATTGCAGTGAATCCATTTTCCCCTTTTTTCCTCTATTCTAAAGGAGAGTTACATAGTAACTCTAGTAACTTCCAGAACATCAAAAATAAGTAAATAGAGGATCCTATTAACCAATTTTTTCCCATTTGAATGTTAGTAAATCAGCACTTTTTTTTTTCTGGGTACTCAAGTAAATCAGCACTCTTATTCCCTTCTCTATAGACATGGCTCCATCTAACATTCAAATCAGAAATTAAGCAAATAGAGGATCCTATTAACTTTCCTACCCCCCCCCTAAAGCTACTTGTGTGCTACCCTTCGAGATTATCAATGAGCTGCACCAGAATCCATGGTCTCCAAAAACTTGCAACTTCCCTCAATCCCCTGAATTTCGTATTGTCTCTCAATCTCTTGAAATGGAAGAGTTAAAATCTAATCAAACCCCTTGTTACTTGCTAATCATTATTAATTCTCAAGGTAAGCATATTGAATCCATAATACTAGAACACTCCAACTTATTTTTTTCACTTTGTCCTTTTTATATGATCAATTAAGACAGGAGCCTCAAATGGATCCCAACCCGACCCGACCTGCTTGTAGTTTTTGTTTAAGGAGGGCGATGAATACCTCTTATGCTGTTTTCTTCTCATTTGATTTGCATGAAGCAGTGTTCATTTTCTTATTTTGTCATTTTCAAGACCTTTAATACAATGCAATCCTATTAATCAGCCAACCTCATTTGGCAGTGTCAGTGTGATTTAAATTCAAACCAATTTTTTTTTCTTAATATAGTCTGTTTATGTTTTTTATTTCGATCAATATTATTCACAAGTCAGACCAAATAATATTAAGATTTTAATTTTATTAACATGTGTCGCAAAGATAAATGGAACCTACACTGTCATTAAGTTTTTTTAGTGTAGTTAATTTTTTTTGTAGAAAATGGTTTTTATCGGAATTCGGAAAAACAGATAAATAGGCTTGGGTGACGTTTCTTCAGTGTAATTAAATTTCTTATATAAATAATAGATAATAGACGTAAGTAACGGAGTGATTATTAGAGGAGAAAAAACATAGAATGTCCATGTAAACAAGCATATAGTTTTAATTTCCAAGACAAAAAGGCAAAGGATAATATATTGATGTGATAAGCTCAAAAAAACCAAATTAGAATCCCTGATACTAAACTTTGTAACACTCTCTTTCCCTTATAAGAGGCACCATTCTTTGCTGCGACTGTGACCGTTTCATCTGTTCCCTGGTTTTTCCCATGCTGGGAACTTCCTTCAGCTGAATACAAAAAAGACACATATTACACACACACAAAAAGGTAGAAAATTTAATACCTTCAAAGCTGTCAAAGTCAGAAAACGAATACCCTCATCAGACTCGATTATAAGCAAAAAAAAAAAAAATCATGCATTTAGTCCAAAATATAAACGATTTTAACGAGCATAAAAATAGTTAAAATTGCTTATATTTTAGACCAAATATATGAATTTTTTTTATTTTTTATAATCGAGTCCAGATAGAGTATGTCTTGAAAGGATCACTACCTGAAGGACTGGTAGAAGGACTGATGGAGCCACCATTGGAGTTCTGACCCAGTTGGTTAAAAGCTTGAGCTTCAGCTGATTTAGGATCCAAGTGCAGAAGTGCTGCTCAAAATCATTTCAAACAGAAAAATCCTTAAAATATAATCAGACCTATTTAACTTTCACATTTGACTAAAATTGGTAGATTTAGAATATGATTTGATTTCAGAAAATATATTTTGTTTTCGTTTTTTAGTTTAAATTATAAAAATATCACCTTATTTTCACTTTATTTCTTGTTTTCAATGTTTTGTATAGAAAACAGTGAAAATAAAAACCAAACTAGATAGTACTTTTGTATTTAAAACTAACAATGAAAATGGCAACAAAAAACAAAAATAAAAACCAAACAGCATCTTCGATACTCTTCTTTCTTTATTTTCAAAGCATGATATTATGAAATTATGGAAGTGAAACAAAAATTATTTCAGGACAGGACTTGTACACCATTAATACGAAATGGAACATAACACCCTTTGGATTCTTTGATGAAAATGAAATAATCCAAACCAAAAATGGGATTGATAAAGATACATATCAGTCTGACCCATTTTTTAGCGGGTTATGCGAGGCGGGTCAAAGCAAGTTGGTGGATTAGAAATTCCAGCCCGCGCCCGCAAAAAAGTGGGTTAAACGTGTTGACTCAACATGCCAAACCATTTTGCCACCCCTAAATTTAGGACAGGACTTGTACACCATTACATGGAAAATGGAACATGGCACTTTTTATGAAAATAAAATTATCCAAACCAAAAGGGATTGATAAAACTGACAAGGACACTGGGAGAAATTATCAGGTGCTTTGCAAAGAGAAGGAAGGCCAAGAGCAAGGGTAATGTGTATCTTTAAGCCAAGGTCAGGGTCATCCCTATCTAAAACAATAATACAGATGCACTTCTTGTTGTTTTTATAGCTTGTATGAGACCACTGCAACAATCTGATGCAGGTGCTTTGGCCCTTCCACCTACATATGGAAGACATGTTGCTATGTTTGTGAGTTGTTCTGCACATTTCTGTTTCTCTTGTGCTGATTGCCCCATTGCATGGTTGATTATCAACATCAATGATGTTGCTAACACTAGCATGTGTGGTAGATTAGCCATGAAAGCTATTTTCAATGATGGATATGAATGAATGAGTGGAGATAGAATTATAGATTTTTAAGCCATATATAGAAAAATATATTAATGATGAGTATTTATACAAAGAATGGTAGTAGAAGGTTAGAAGGTTGTTTGAATGTGAAATGTCTTTCTCTTGTTTGAATTTATTAGAAGGTTGTGTAGTGTTATATTTTAATTTTAGAAAAATATGTTTTGATGGGAAAGTAGACTAGTGGGATTAAAAAAACTCTGGTTGCTACGTTAAGCTTACCACTTTATTGACTTGGGTCTGAATTATTTCAATTTTGTACAACTCAAATTCTCCACTAATGAGTTACATTATTTCTCAAAATATTCTCTTTTATTTTATTTTTCAACAAGAAAAAAACTAAGTTATAACATGGCTAGGGAGGAGAGGAGAATAAGCAATCTAGTAGGGTAATATATTTTCACTTTGGCTCTTCAAAAATATAACATGTGTCACTTTCGAGTTTTAAGGCAAAATAATTTATTTCATTTTGGCTAACTCTTCAAAAAATTTACCAAGTAATATTCCCTCATGCCCTCATTATAGGGAAAAAAAACTCATTTTTAAGTGTTAATTATAAAAACATACATCAAATTTCAAATTTATTAAATGCTCAATTTTCATTTATACCCTTACTCATTGTGAAATTTACATTAACAATATACACTTATTTCATATGTAAGTGATTTGGTTCATAAAAAAAGATATTTTTAGAATAAATTTAAATTTTTAAGAGCATTAATTAAAAAATTATTTTCAATATTTTTTTTTTCGGTCGAAATTTTTAATTTTTTTAATCGTGTGAATTAAGGTTTTATTTCTTATAATAAAGAACGGAGAGAGTATTAATTGTTTAGCTTGTGTACAGTTTGTTATAGTAAAACACATTTAAGTCTCTCAAACAGATCCACTCTTATTAAACAGTATCTTATGTTTTTTACTCTATTTCCCATTTTCAAAGTCAAAAAGTAAGTCTAGAAATTGGTGCTTTCTATCTTCTAACAAAGACAGATTCAAAATCATTCCCCAAATTTTTTACTCTAAAGTTGGTGACTTCTATATTCTAACAAAGACACAGTCAAAATCATTCTCCAAATTTTACTCTATTTCCCATTTTCAAAGTCAAAAAGTAAGTCTAGAGAAGTTGGTGACTTCTATATGATATTCTAACATAGACAGAGACAAAATCATTCCCCAAAGGCAACGCAAGTTCTAATCTAATGAAAATGTAAAAGGAGGCACACAATAATTATCATTGCAGCGCAGCCTTGTGCTCTCTATTATTTTTATTTAGGTATTAGGTATTATCCATAATTCCTCTTACAACTTGCTAATAATGGAGATAGTGGTGCTTGCACACGGTTTTGTCTACATGGCTCTTCCACACCACTCACCAAAAAGTGGGGTTGAAATTTTTCTGGATCTTATTTAACATCTCCCTATAGCGCATTAATTAGTTAAGGAATAAGAAATCAAAATTTTTAGGCTGGCGCAATCCACACCCCCATGTTTCCTATTGACACCCCCTGTCAGGTTTTAATGAAGCAAAAAGACCATTTTCCCTACTTTTTCCCGCATTTTTGGGTTAAATCATAAGCGAGTTTGCATATGTTTCACATAAATTAGTGCGTGTGTGCAAGCGAGTGTGCAAACTTTGCGTGAGTTTTCGCTTGCACACGCAAACTTCGATTTGCGTAAACATCGCATAAGCTTCGGTTATACATCCTGTAAATTCGTTTGCACACACGCAAACTAAGTTTGCGTACGGGCCCAAAACGCAGAAAGAAAAAAAAAGAGCGAATGAAACACGAAACTGAGCACTTATCAAGGCTAATGGAAGTAGTAGGAAAGCCTTTGAGTCACTTTGAGTCAATTTTCCCAACATTCATGAGATAGAGGGAGTGGAGAAGAGAGGGGTGAAAGAATAGAAAAGAGAGGGTTGAGAGAGTGATGAGTTTTGATGAATATATTTAAATATAAGAAAAGGGCATTTTGATATTATAATTTTCATTAAAAATGTCAGGGAGTGTAGCTAGAAACAAGGGGGTGTGGTTAGCGCCACCCAAATTTTTATAGTAAATCACATTATGTATTGCTAATTTCTAAAACTACACTTTTTAATAAAAAAAATTCTAGTTTTGATTCCTTAATCACTATTCTTAGGACATTGGTCAGCATTTGTCAATTTATTTCGTTCAAGAATTATCTTTAACAATCATATTTGGAAAGTGTGCATTATGAAATTCGCCTCATTTATGTAAATAATTGAAACAATCTAGTAAACTAAAAGTTAATGTTAATCAAAATTCAACTTCTTATGATTTAAAATTGGCCAGTGACTGTGTGAAATTTGAATAATCTAAAGTGCTAGGTAATCCACTTCCCAATTTACTAATGTACACAATTTAAAACTAGTAGAAGCACCATTAGCCATGAATTGAAAAGAAATGGAACTTTGCAGAAAATTAAATTAAATTTTTTATTTAAAGATCTTATCTTTCTGTGTCTAGTACACTAACTATATAGCCAAAACTAATTGTTTTCATCAAGGATTAGAAACTTCAAATATCATGGATAAAAAAATGGTGTGAAAAGAGCATTACATTAGTCTACAAAGTAGGCTTTATGATGTCAAGATTTTCATCACTTGTTCTGTGAGTGGACTACACAGCAATGCATTGTTGGATAATTTTGAAAACCAAGAATGGAATTCCTTTTCTCAATTCTAAATGGGCTGCTATCATGCACAGGAATGTGCCACATCCTGCTGATGTGACCACAGAAACTTCTTATGCAATATTTGGAAATATGTGAGGTTTTCAACATTCTAGTATGGAATGTCCAAAGTTGAAAATTTGGTTTTTTTTTCCTCCGCCAAGTAAAGTGACAGAAAAGGAAGACCTGATGGTCCATGCTGTCATTGACAGGAATCCTGATTAATAGAGCTTCAGGGGCCCCATTAAGGTCAGTGTTCTTATTGGAGGAACTGTGCCTTTTCTAGTCCTAGTTTTATAACAGTTCTTACATGCACAAATTCTTCACATTGTCCTTAATCCTTACATGGTTTTATATAAACTGGGAGTACATAATATAACATTTCTTACCAAACAAAAAAAATAAACTAGTGCATAACAATCAAAGCCTAATTAGATTTTTTTTTTCCTCTCCTAATTGACTGATATTGTAGACACTCCATACATATATCAGCAAACATCATTTTTTCTTTTTTGGTTCTAAATTTCTCATACAAAACCCACTAAGATAGGCAAGTACTAAATACCAACTGTGGAATTGAACTTTTTTCTCTGATCTCAACTGCTTCCTCATGGCAGTCCCATGTGTAACTCAAGCTCTTCTCTTGATTTTGTCCATTTTAACAACTCTCAACTTCAGTGCATGCATGGCAGGGCTCAATATCACTTGCAATGAAAAAGAAAGGGATGTGCTCCTCAGCTTCAAGCATGGACTGGCAGACCCTTCAAACAGGCTGTCATCATGGTCTAATCAAGAGGATTGCTGTAGATGGCCGGGAGTTCGCTGCGACAACATCACCGGTCGAGTCATGGAACTCAATCTCAGCACACCTCTGGACTCTCCTTACATGGAGTTGGGTGGTGAGATTAGCCCTTCCTTGCTGGAATTAAAATCTTTGATTAGTTTGGACTTGAGTTTAAATTATTTTGTCAATACCCAAATACCAAGCTTCCTTGGTTCCATGGGGAGCTTAAGATACCTGGACCTTAGCTTAGAGAGTGGGTTCATGGGACTAATCCCTCATCAACTAGGAAATCTCTCAAACCTGCAGCACCTTAATCTTGGATACAATTATGCTCTTCAGCTGGATAACCTTGATTGGTTATCAAGGCTTTCTTCCTTAGAATACCTTGATTTGAGTGGTGTAGACCTTCATAAAGAAATGGATTGGATTGAACTATTGAGTTCACTTCCTTCTCTTTTAGAACTACACTTGGAGAATTGTCAGATTGATAACTTAAAACCACCAAAAGGGAAAACCAACTTCACACATCTCCAAGTCCTTGATCTTTCAAATAACAATCTCAATCAAGAAATCCCTTCGTGGCTCTCCAATTTCAGTACAACTCTTGTTCAACTTGATTTGAGTGGTAACTTTCTACATGGAGAAATTCCTCAAATCATATCAAGTCTTCAAAACATAAAAATTCTAGACCTACAGGGAAACCAACTCAGTGGGGCACTTCCTGATTCATTAGGCCAGCTTAAGCATCTTGAAGTTCTTGATCTCAGTAACAATACCATTACTCAACCAATTCCCTCATCATTTGCAAATTTATCATCCTTGAGGACATTAAATTTGGGTCACAACCAACTGAATGGGACTATTCCCAAGAGTTTTGGGTTCCTCAGGAACCTGCAGGTATTAAATCTTGGTGCTAATTCTCTGACTGGTGGTATGCCTGTAACTCTTGGACTTCTCTCAAATTTAGTTACTTTAGACCTTTCATCCAATTTATTGAAAGGACCAATCAAAGAATTAAATCTTGCAAAACTTTCCAAATTAAAGGAACTACGTTTGTCTTCAACAAACTTGTTCCTAAGTGTCAACTCTAGTTGGATTCCCCCTTTTCAACTTGAATATGTTCTACTTAGCTCTTGTGGAGTAGGGCCTAAGTTTCCAGTTTGGCTCAAAAAGCAAAGTTATGTGAAGGTGCTGACAGTGTCCAATGCAGGTATTTCAGACTTGGTTCCAAGTTGGTTTTGGAATTGGGTTTTGCAAGTTGAATTTCTTGATTTGTCCAACAATTTGATAAGTGGAGATGTATCTAACATCTTAAATTCCAGCATCATAAATTTGAGTTCTAATCTCTTCAAGGGTAGATTGCCAAGGGTGTCTACAAATGTTGAAGTGCTGAATATCGCCAATAACTCAATTTCAGGAGTACTTTCTCCCTTTCTATGTGAAAGGATGAATTCTACTAATAAGTTAACTGTGCTTGATGTGTCAAATAATTTCTTATCTGGTGATCTTGGTCACTGTTGGGCACATTGGCAAGCTTTAATGCATTTGAACTTGGGTGGAAACAATTTGTCTGGTGAAATTCCAAACTCCATTGGTTACTTATCTGGACTTGAGTCTTTGCTGTTGTTGGATAACAATGGTTTTTCTGGTTATATTCCTTCAACTCTCCAAAATTGCTCTATGTTGAAGTTCATTGACTTGGGAAATAACCAACTTTCTAACACATTACCAGCTTGGATTTGGGAGATGCAATATCTAATGGTTCTTCGTCTAAGATCGAATAAATTCAAAGGTAGCATGACTCAAAAGATGTGTCAACTTTCTTCCCTTATTGTGCTAGACATTGCCAACAATAGCCTGTCAGGATCAATTCCAAATTGTTTGGATGACATGAAGACAATGGCTGGTGAAGATGATTTCTTTGCCAACCCTTTAAAGTATTCCTATGGCTTTGGCTTCAACTATGACAACTACAAAGAGAGTCTTGTCTTAGTTCCCAAAGGAGATGAGCTGGAATACAGAGACAACCTGATACTTGTAAGAATGATTGACCTTTCAAGTAATAACCTTTCTGGAGCTATTCCTTTCAAATTTCCAAGCTATCTGCGCTATGTTTTTGAACTTGTCTAGAAACCATTTGTCTGGTGAGATACCAAAAGACATGGGAAGCATGAAATTGTTAGAATCACTTGATCTCTCATTAAACCAGATTTCAGGTGAAATCCCTCAAAGCTTGTCTGAATTGTCATTTCTAAGCTTCCTGAATCTATCATACAATAACTTATCAGGAAGAATTCCAACAAGCACTCAACTTCAGAGCTTTGAAGCACTTAGCTACACAGGTAATACTGAACTTTGTGGTCCTCCTGTGACAAATAACTGTACAAGTGGGGAACAACTGTTGGAGAATGCTGTTGTTGGAAATTCTGATGGAAATTTCTTTGAAACATCAGACATTTATATGGGAATGGGAGTTGGATTTGCAGCAGGGTTTTGGGGTGTTTGCAGTGTTATTTTCTTCAACAGAACTTGGAGGCATGCTTATTTTCATTTTCTTGACCACTTGAAAGATCTGATATATGTGTCCTTAGTCTTAAAGGTAAGAAGGCTAATTGCAAAATTTTGAGTTTACCTGCCAAGAAGTGAGAGACATCACAACATGCTATTCTAGCCATTACAAACTTAGTTCTTTATGTCTAGTTGCTTTCATTTGTAAATGTCAGGGAAACTGATAGAACTTGAGAGTGAAATTCTGTTTTGGATTTACAAATGCTTTGATATATGAGAGATTCTTAATTACACCTGCTGTGTGAGCCAATCTTCTTATTATACATCAAAATTCGACAACAAATTACTTGGTTAATGCAGTTCAAAAACATCATTAATTAAATATTGAGTTTGGTTAGTAGATATACCAATGTGCTACAACTTATTAATTATCAACTAAACTTCATTAACTACAATTTTGAACTGTGTAATGACAAATTGTGTAATGGATAACTTTTGTGACAACTTATTTCATGTGACCACTTTAGCATCTATATGGATAACTTTGGTGACAATTGTAATGACAAATATGATGACATTTTATTTCTGGGAGACTAATTTAAAATTACGTGACAACACATTGATTTAGAGAATCAAGTTTAGAATTTACTCAACTTAATTCTGTACTTAACTGTTAAAACATACACATAATAGTATTTTATGTCAAACATATAGACCAAATGAATAGCTTTTTATATTTTGTTCTATTTGACTTCAACTCTTATCGGTTGAAACATTTTTCTTATTTTTTTATCATGATTTATTTTTAATATACACTAAGCGTAAAACATAATTCATATGTCCTAAAAACCCACCAAACCTTAAAACCTATAACATATCATTTAACTCATTAAATGACAAGTTTCACTTAAAAAAGTGGTGCATACATGTGAGGAACTATTTTGGGAATTTCAATTTTTATTAGGGATCAATTTGTGCACTTTTATTTTCAATATTTCAAGTGAGACACGTTGGAATATACTAACGGACACATAAGTCAGTTAACTGTCATTGCTAGACGGAAGTAAATGGAAGGACTAATGTGTCCCGTGTTTGTAATTATGGTCCTATTTCAAGACTTTTATTTTTCGATAGACTAAACTGGTCTCACAATTTTTGTCACGAATTACTTTGGATATTTATTTTCATATTCTCGTTAATGTAGTCCTTAGGCGGGCCATCCTAGAAGAACTACAAACTTCATTCCTCAAGTAAATCAATGCGGTCAAACCAATTAGTGAATTTATCTGTCTGCCTAATATGATTTAGGTTTAATTATTCTGGAAGTCCTTAAACAATTTTGAAATATTCAAATAAGTCCCTGAACTATTTTTTTTCAATTGGGTCCTTAAATTATTTTTTTCATTTTTAATTAGGTCCTTCTGTTAAGCTGTTGTTAGTGAGATGTTTACTTATTTTTAATTAGGCCCCTGAACTATTGATTTTTTTAAATAGGTCCCTAAGACAAAAGAAAAAAAGAAAAAGAAAAAGAAATAAATATAAACATAGTTGGTAGATGAGCCTTTAAATACGTCCCTGAACTGTTTTTTTTTAAATAGGTCCCTGAATTTTTTTTTTAAAGATATATATAATCCAAATATCATGCAAGAGCAAATATCATTGCATTAATATAAAAATCTAAGATATAAGCAAAAATGATATTTGTTATACAATCCGTTAAAGAATTTTAATATAAGCTTTAGCAAAGTATCATTGCATTAATATAAAGGCCCTCTTATATTTGCTCTTGCATGATATTTGGATTGCATACATTTTTAAAAAGAAATAGTTCATGGACCTATTTAAAAAAAATAATTCAAGGACGTATTTAAAGGCTCATGTACCAACTATGATTATATTTATTTCTTTTTCTTTTTTCTTTTTTCTTTTTTTTTTTTTTTTTGTCTCAGGAACCTATTTAAAAAAAATCAATAGTTCAAGGACCTAATAAAAAATAAATTAGTGTCTCACTAACAGTAGCTTAACAGAAGGACCTAATTAAAAATAAAAAAATAGTTTAGGGACCCAATTAAAAAAAAAATAGTTCAGATATCTATTTCAAAATCCTTAAATAGTTCAGGGACTTAAAGAGTAATTAAACATATGATTTATTACTTAGTAGGGCTTTTTGAGACAAAAATAGTTGAAAACGGAAAATTTTCTTATTTAAAAAATAAAAGTTTTTAAATTAGTTAATTGAATTAGAAGCATATGTTAGTAAAGTTGTCAAACACGAGAGTCTAAATAGACTCGTGGAGTATAAGTAAACTCGACTCGTAAACTCGTATGAGTTTATCTAATGTTTAAAATAATATTAATGAAAGAGTCTAGGCAAACTCGTGGAGCATAGGTAGACTCGACTTGTAGACTCGTACGAGTTTATCTAATATTTAAAATAATATTAAACAATTCTACACATCACAAATACTTACTATAATATCATCAAGACAAAAAAAGTCAATATTTATGGAAGATCATGTGCTCTTGACTTACTTCTATATCCCAAAAAAAGCATAATTTATTTACTTGCTTCTATATCCCACATAAAAAATTCAAAAACTGTTACACAGACTAATTACTTATTTCAATAATTTCATTATTTTTTATTTTTAAATTCTAAAATACAAATGATGTGACAACAAGGGGAAAAGGCTGCAGTACAGAGCAATGAATAAAATGGCTATAAGACTACCTAAAACAAGGGGTATCTATTACCTAATTTTGTGTGAACATTAAAATAAAATACAATAAAATGTCTGTATCAGCATCGCTTGTGTGTGTGAAAGACGATTGATCTTCCTCTTTTATTGTATGTGTACGAAGCAAAACCTGCAGACTCGGCTTAGAACGAAACGCATGAAATGACATCTTTTGAGTTTTTTTTTAAATGTCAGCATTGACTTGTTGACTCGGCTCAGACTCGAGAGTCAGTCAGAGTCTACCACGAGTCCACCGAGTCCACCCGAGTTTGTGCAAAAATGAGTCGCAGGGCGAGTCAACTTGTTTCGTCCATGTAGAAACGTAAACTTGTAGAATAGGACGAGCCGACTCGCAAGTCTAACAACCTTGTATGTTAGCATGGCACATTTGATGCACAGTTGCACACAGAGGTAAAGGACAACTAGACCAATACAAGGCAAATATTTTAGTCACACTACAACTATTTGCCATATGTATCTTTGGTGGACAATGGACAGCACACAAGTAAAATAACACAAAATTTACTTAAATATCCTTTCTAACAATAATTATATTATATTATATTATATATAATGTAATATAATGCTAAATATTTTTACATAATTAATAATTATAATTATATACAATATATATAAGAATTGTATTATATAATATATAATGTTATATTATGTTCTGGACCGGGCTAAAGTCCCAAGACCCATTTCTAGGCCCACACTGCTAAGAAAGAAACACAAAGATTATATCCGTATAGCGAAGCATCACACAGATCACCACATGTGGATCGAGATCGCAACCGTCTATTTAGATACCCCTCTTGATCTGAGCCGTAGATAAGTGACAACACAAAGATCATGACTTCCTTCCGGATCGCAGTCAGAGGTGTTCCCTTGATCAACGTTTGAGCGCGTATCACGTCGTGATTAGCACTGTGATTCACGTCATTTCGGTTACGACTTAACGATCTCCCCAACACGCGTGAGATACTGATGTGAAGTGCCCAGGTACTTCTAATCCCTACATCTCCACCTTTTGATCACTTTATGACTTAGACATCAGAGTGTTTGTAGGTACACAACCCACTATCGCTGCCACGTCACCGCCTACTCCAACCACCGTTGTGATCCCTCATCAAAGTTCATTCTGGTTTATTGGCTCCATCTGTGGGGATCTTTTTTCCCAGTTTTTCCATGATCTTCAATCATTTCTTGTGAACTATTTTTCCTTTGAACCTGGGAACCTAGGTATGGTCGGAACTCGAAAAGCAGTTGTCGCTCATGAGTCACAGCTGCAGTTAAAAAATGCTTCACCATCTCGAGTAGAGCGTGATGGACAAACTGCATCAGTAACTCCTTCCCAACACCCTGATCCGACGATTAATCAGGGCAGTATTCCAAACCAAATCTACTATTGCTGGATACAAACCGGTGTTTGGAACGTATTCAGAATGAACTGAAAGGCATTTCTATCCGCGCCACAACTCACCTTGATGCCCCTAGCATCGACAAAGCCCTTTCGGCGCAACCGAATCAATCTGTAAGATCCGGGAATCACCATTCAGTTTAATAGAGTCACCTCCAAGATCGCCGTAATCAGTAGCGGAGCTTGGACTAAAATCTTGGGGAGCCAAAAAATTTCATTGCATAAATCAAATATGTAATATCAAGCTATATATCCAAAATTCAAGTTGCAATGTTCAGGGCCAACCCAACATATTTGGAGGCCTAAAGCGAATTTAAGTGAGGCAGTTTTAAAGCCGATAACAAGAAAATCATTGGCTTTTTTTGGTTTAATTAATTTTTATAATACTAAATGCATTCACATGATTGATTAATTTTGTTGCTAAATAAATTAGTGGTAAAAATAGTGAGTGAAATTACAATTATTTTTTGTGAGAGAAACACAAATTAAATAGTTGATTACATAGTAACAATATAATGAAGCAATAATTAATACACACATTACATAAAATAAAATAAATTTGGGGCCTAAAAAAATTTGAGACTTAAAGCTCTTGCTTTGGTTGCTTCATGGTTGGGCCAGCCTTGACAATATTAACCCAAAGTTGATTACAAAAATAAAACTAAAGTAAATGACTAGAAATTATCCTAACATGTTACTCTATGCTCTTTGAGTGATTTGAAATCATCAATAATTAAATAAGAACCAAAATTTGCAGTAACAGGGGCTGGACGTCGGACGAAATCGCAGGATGCAGTGCACCCAGTGGCGGTGAAGTCGTGATCTATGAAATGGTAAGTGAAAGCGAATCGTGAGAGTGAGACCGAGATGCTAAAGGAGCATAATCACGGGAATCACAGTTGGGGTTATTTTTAATTGGACTAGGCTTTTTAAAAAAAAGTTAAGTTAATAACTTTTATTTTATTTTATTTGAGAGGCACTGATTTTTCTTATTTTTAAAAAGTGAGAGAGATGTGGTCAGGTGGGGATGCCGAAAAACAGGGCTAGGCATTGTGTTGTGTGCCAATATCTTTTTTTTCGTAAGAAGTGTGCCAATCTCTTTGCAACAATAATGTATATCTATAATGTTTTATAAATAATTTGAAAAACATCTGGGGGAGCCACAACACCCCTATGTCATGTAAAAGCTCTGCCACTGGTCGTAATCACAATCAACCTCCGAAAATTCGTCCCTCGCCCTCCGAAAAGTTGAGAAAAACAGTTAGGATTTCATATCCATTGTAACTTGACTAAATTGGCTAGGTGTTGTGATGAGTGAATCTGGCACCTGAACGCAGAGTGCTGATGTGTGTGCTTTTCAGTCACTTGCTACGGGGTTAAGTAAAGAGTACCTTATGTCTAAGCCCCCATTATGTTCACCCCTGACTATTGAGTGTGACTCAGACCATTCTATGGATTTGATTGCCTATGTTTAGTTTAATCAAGATTAGATGAAGTGTCCTTCACTAATGCTGTCCATATCAACTTTGAATTCTGCACATTAAACCCTTTCAGTATTTAACATACATGTGCCTAACCTAAGATGTACAGGCTCAAATTAAGCATATAACAGTAAGTATGCATGAGTTAAAAGTGCTAAGCAACATCACATAACTTCACCAAGAAGGTTTGATTACAACTTCAATTCATCCTAGCAAAAAGTATTTAGCTCATGCTGAACAAAAACACAAAATAGCAGAAACAGGTGCTGTAAAACAGATCCATGGCACCTAAACTCTGCAGTTCAGAATGTTTACAAACATAAGCAGAAAATAGCACGTGGAAGGCCTTCAAATCTGTCAAGATGAGAGAACACTTCACTCCATCAATGTCTTGTAGCTGCATTTCCTCGCTACGCCTGAGATTAGTGTAGCAACCATGTTTTCCAGCTTATTTTTCTCATAAAAATGGTGTATGGAAGGAGCATGAAAATGGAGAATGGTGGATGAAGGTGAAGGGGAGCTATGGAGGATGGAAGGTGCTGCAGTTGTTTCACAGAGGAAGGGAAATAAATTTTGACCCAGGGTTCAGCAACATGTCCCAGCCTGCCTTCCCCTTTTTGGACTAATTCCTTTTTATTCTCTCTCTTTATGGGCCCAAAAAGAAATGAACTAAGAAAAGGATGTCCTTGGCCCATCCAAATAAATACAAGCTATCCTTTTTGTGCAGACACATGGAGGCCACGTGTGGAATCACCCGATGGTCTGACACCACACTCCTTTCAGCTTCTTTAGCTCAACAACTCAGCTTAAGTCTCTTTTGCTCCTCTACTCAACAGCGATTTGGTGCCATATAGCACCCATTTAGCACCTGACCATTATTTTACAAATTCTGCACAGCTTCAAAACACATTAAAATGCTCACAAAGTACCAATGTGCCTCAAAACAGCTCCAAACATAAGAAAACACATTATTTACATATTTCTACCAACTAAATACTCTAAATTACTATTGGACTCACATGATTTAATGCCAAAAGAGCATAGATAACTCTTATTTCTAAGAGCTATCACACTCCCTAACTTGAACCACTGCTTGTCCTTAAGTAATGACACAAACAAAAACTCACAATGCAGAAATAGTGTTACAAATGCATCAGTTTTTCAAATGAAGAATTCAAATTTATTAGTTAGTTTCCACATGGCCTCACTTTCAGACTAACACTTTGCAATGATTCCCCTTGTGCCTCATGCTTCCTTGAATTGTGCCATTGACTTCAAGTGTGTGTGTGTGCACCCCTTATGCTAAATTAAAAAGCTAGTATAGACCATCAAGTTCATCTCAGCTCCCCCCATGAATTTTCCTAATTTGCACATCATAATCTAACAAAGGGGAATAGGCTTACAATTGTAGGAACTATGGGCTAAATTACAAACAACACTGCACATACAAGTTGAGTGACATAGTTTCAATGCACACTTATTCAATATTTTTACTTTTTGCCTTTTTCTATGTTTTGCCTCTTTGTCTTTTGACGCGAATAACATCATTTGTAATGGAGTTACCCGGTTACTCAACAAAAGACTTATTCTTATTTTTTAATTTTTAATTTTTAATTTTTGGTTTTTTCTCATTACTAATGTGTGCATTGACTTATTCTTTGAATATTTACATTAAGACACCCCCAAACTTATCTTTTTGCCTACCCCCTTCATTAGTCAAAATTGACAACAAAGTTCAGTCCACTCTAGGGGTTCAACATCAATTGTTTCATAAGCTACCTATTCTTCCCTCTCAAGCTAAGGGTTGGTGTTAAAAGTCAGTGTTCCAATCAATTGCCAATCAGCATAAAGTTCCAAAAACACCATGCACATAATCCTCATTAAGTTCAGCCATTGTGCCAATCATTTTTTTATACTAAAGAAGAAAAGAAGAACACTACTACAAGTGCACCACTTAAACTCCTAAACTATCCCTCCCCCCAACATAATTCCTTGCAGTGTCCCCCTACAAATACTTTATATTAGAGAAAGGGTCAACACAAACGTACTAACTATGCAAGCTAATACAGAATTCAACAAACATAAAAAAACAAACATACTAAATATTTACTACAGAAAAACCGTAAAAGAGCTAGGGAGAGAAAATTCCTGCTTGAAGCTGAGCACTTTTCCTTCTTAGCTGGCCTCTACCTTGCCCACCAGCTAGGCAATTGGCTCCTCATCATAATATTCATTGACAGCGATCACCTCCACCTCTACATCCCTTTTCTTTTTCTTACATTTATTGACTGTCTTAGCAGGGGTTGAGGGATCAAAAGGAGGTGGTGGAGGACTCCAATCATCTTGGATATTTGATTGCACAGGTGTTGGTTTTATGGTAGTGCCAGCACTTGGGGGCTATGGTTGCTCACTTGGGCCTCTTGTTGCTCCTGCTATTGCAGCTGCAGTTACATCAGTGCTAAACCCGTGGTGCCATTGGCATAAGAAACTCTTGTTTTTTTTTCCTGTAAAGTGTGCAACATCAACACCACACTATAATTTCCAAATTCCTGTACCATGAATCTGCTTGCTTCCTGCAGAATAAAAAAAAAAAAAAAAGAAAGCATGTTAAAATCTGGATTTAGGGGTGATAGCTTTGGTTTTCTTCCTCATGATCCGATCACATGCATCTTGAATTAGCAATTGAATTGTGCAGTATTTGCATCCTTTTTTTAAGTTCCCTTAACAGCACAGGTGTTGTGCCAAGATGATGTGGCACCTGTGAGCAAACATAACACTCTTCTTCACTGCACTAGTGTCTAACCCACAACCAAATTTCAGAAAACATGCACTCCACCTCCACAAACCAGTCTAACCTGTTAAAATAAAAATAAAACAAACAAAAACACTAATTATTAGCATCTGGGTTGCCTCCCAGTAGCGCTTCTTTAACGTCATTAGCTTGACGCTTCAACACCCAAGTTAGGGTTGATAATATGACAAAAAGAAAATCTCATCCTTCCGCTTTCTTCCCTTGGGAAGAAATCTCATGTACTTGGCATAGGGAAGCAAGTGTTCCCATGCCCCAACAACTAGGTATTTAGGATATGTGTTCCCCCTCTCTTGAAGCTCATAAAACTCATCTTGCAGAGGAATCTTCTCTTCAATCACCAAGGGCAGTGTCTTAATTTTCAAATGGCTCTCCTCTTGCCTCACCCTTGGCTTTTCGTCCATGTCACTATTTTTCTTTTTTTTTCTTTTTCTTTTACTACTACTACACTTTTTTTGTGTTTTTCTTCAACTACTTCCACATGATCATGTTCAATTTTAAACTCCACACTCTCTTGTTCTTGTTCAACCACTTATTCAATACAATTCTCCTCTTTTAGAAACTCCATAATTGTCTTAAGGTGAGCCTTTATATTCTTGCATGAGACTTGAAAGTCTTCATTATACACCTTGGTAGCCTCAATGGATTGAGCTAAGACATCTTTGAGGTTGGAGATGCTTTCATGGGATCCTTCGGATTGAGCTTGAGGATAAGTCTCTTGCTCCCAAATGAAATTTCCCATGCCATAATCAACATTTGATACTGTCATGGACATGAAATTTGTCTCATAACAGCCCCTTTCATATTCACCTCCATAAAAATCATGGTTTAAATATTGTGGTTGAGCATTCCTTTCTTGCATAGAGTCAAAATAATATTGTTCCATGGCTTGGAGTGGGTATTTTTTTTTCACAAACAAGAAACAAGGTGAGCAATGCTAAGAACAACAAAGACAACACTACCAACACAAAAACAACACAAAACATAAAATTTTACTGCTAAAAGCAAATAAACTAAAGTCTAAGAATCTCAAATAAACCAAACTAACTCAATTGAAAACTTATAGAAATCAACACTTTCAATCCCCGACAACGGCGCCAAAAACTTGTTTGAGACAAAGTGCTATGTGCAAGTATACACAATCGTAACAAGTAATAAAGATTAAGTAAAGATCGTTCTCACAGGATTGATTACGGTTAATTCTACAAATTTCGAATTTCGTCGATCTAATTAGTGAGGAAACAAAGTAACAAGTAACACATTAACTTGAGGTGATGATTACAGTCATAGTTGTCAAAACCGGATTAGACCGGTCAAGCCGGTTGAGCAGAATCGGACCCACTGTCGATCCGTTTGAATTTTAAACCGGATTATGTCGAGCAGACCTAAAAACCAGAAAACAGGTAAAAAAAACGAGCCAAAACCGGGAAAACCGGAAAAAAAAACCGGACAAAACCGGGAACCGGGCGGTTCAACAAAAATTAATTTTTTATTTTTAAAAAAATAGTAAATAATATTATTTTTGACACATAAGAGAGTTTATATCCATTTTTTCACGTTGATGGGTTAAATTAAATATTATAATAAAATTTAAAATTAATTTATATATTAATATAAATTATGAGAATACTTACATTATAATATTTGTAATTATTGAATATTAGAAAGTTATTATAACATATTTATTTTAGTTTAATATGTAATTTTTGCATGTTATATGTTGACATATAACATTTTAAGCGTAGTTTAATTTTTTATGTCGTGATGTTATGAATATTATGTTATTTTTTGTTTATTAGTGCTTTATATGTTATATTAAAAATTTTAAAAATATAATTTAATTCATTTTCGGTCCGACCCCGGTTCGACCTCGGTCCGACCTTTGAACCTTGAACCAGTGCTTATACCGGTTCAGTGTCCGGTCCGATTTTGATAACCTTGATTACAGTAATTTAAAATGCAATTGACAGTAAAAATAGTTTAAAAAGTTGAGAAAAACAACTAGGATTTCAGATCCATTGTAACTTGACCAAGTTGGCTAGGTGTTGTGATGAGTGCATCTGGCACCTGAACGCAGGGTGCTGATGTGTGTGCTTTTCAGTCACTTGCTACGGGGTTAAGTAAAGGGTACCTTATGTATAAGCCCCCATTATGTTCACCCCTGACTATTGAGTGTGACTCAGACCATTCTATGGATTTGATTGCCTATGTCTAGTTTAATCAAGATTAGATGAAGTGTCCTTCACTAATGTTGTCCATATAAACTCATGAATTCTGCACATTAAACTCTTTCAGTATTTAACATACATGTGCCTAACCTAAGATGTACAGGCTCAAATTAAGCATATAACAATAAGTATGCATGAGTTAAAAGTGCTAAGCAACATCACATAACTTCACCAAGAAGGTTTGATTACAACTTCAATTCATCCTAGCAAAAAGTATTTAGCTCATGCTGAACAAAAAACACAAAATAGCAGAAACAAGTGTTGTAAAACAGATCCGTGGCACCTAAACTCTGCAGTTCAGAATGTTTACAAACATAAGCAGAAAACAGCACGTGGAAGGCCTTCAGATCTGTCAAGATGAGAGAACACTTCACTCCATCAATGTCTTGTTGCTGCATTTTCTTGCTACGCCTGAGATTGTTTCAGCAACCATGTTTTCTCGCTTGTTTTTCTCATAAAAATGGTGTATGGAAGGGGTATGGAAATGGAGAATGGTGGATGAAGGTGAAGGTGAGCTATGGAGGATGGAAGGTGTTGCGGCTATTTCACAGAGGAAGGGAAATAAATTCTGATCTAGGGCTCAGAACATGCCCCAGCCTGCCTTCCCCTTTTTGGGCTAATTTCTTTTTATTCTCTCTCTTTATATGCCTAAAAAGAAATAAACTAAGAAAAGGCATGTCCTTGGCCCATCCAAATAAAGACAAGCTATCCTTTTTGTGCAAACTCATGGGGACCACGTGCAGGGAATCACCCGATAGTACAGCACCACACTCTTTCTGTAGGGAAATCGCGCAATAATCAAAAATAAAAATGCAGCGGGAAAAAAAATTCCCTTCCATGGATCCTTGCGAATAGTCATGATTAGGGATTACGTTGGTTACCTCTTGTAGCGCAGACCATTGCAGACGAAAACTGGAGTTAAGCACGAGCGTCGTACTGATGTCAATGCCTCTACGCAGTTCACACGAACAGACTTCGAATGGGAGCGCCACCGCTCATTGTGCGTAGCCGATTTAACGGAGCCGGCAGTCACGAACGCACCCAAGGTCTCTCAGTACGACTAGGGTTAATTCTTTGTTTGAACTTTCAGCTTAAGTGTTCTATTTATAGAACCACTTAAGACTGACCTAGCGGCGCACCATAGCTTGCCATGTGCTACGTTGCTCTTGACTTACGATGGTGCGTCATAAGAGCGCACCACTGAATAAAACGAGTCTTACTCATTTATATTTAATCTCCCATTAATTTGTTCTTATGTGTGTGTCCCTATAGGTTCTCGTAACATTGGCAATAATATTAAATCACTATTTAATATTATAAACAGAGAGCGGTGTCTAGCAACACATCACTGCTACCCAAGTAACGAGAATGTCAGTGTTATGACGTAACCTTTCTGTGATAATGATCATGTGTATAATTACCCTTTTGCCCTTATATCTATATTGAACACAAGGCATAGTGTGTGTTACCCTTGTATAGTTCAACATTATATTCCTTGATACCCAAGTAGACTAAGTAACAACAAATAAGATCAATATCTTATATTGACTTATTTCAGCATGGCCATGCATTTTACAGTCATACTCTATCAAGGGGCCCACAAATATTACTCCTGCTATGTAAGAGGGGGCAAATCCCATCTAGGTCACTCATGTCCCTCTGCATTACTCGTGGAGTGCCCAGTTAACCGACTTTATAATTGTCTTGTTACAGACAATGTTTGACGGCAACAAAACACTCAACTCCTCATGTATGAACCATAGTGGTTTCAGGCCAAAGGGTGGAATACACCACTATCATTATGAGAACAACTTATGACACTTACATAACGCACTATGTAGTATTCTCATGGCGGGTCAATCTAGTACACAATTACCCTAATGTGTACCTATGCGGTGACTTGATATCTCATATCTATAACCTGTGAGATAATGTTATCAGTCCACCTACATAATAGTCTTAATGTATTATTATTGCCCCTATTCATAATAATACTCGACTACGGATATTTAAGAGTAAGTTCTATAGTATCTCACAACCGAGTCATCTGCTCGATGTTCTATTAAAATTGAACTTTTACTCAAGGACTTTATTAAGTTGGAACAAACATAATAACCGAAATACCTCATATAATAGATAAATAACATGATACAAATTATAAGTTTGAAAGGAACTACATTGGCCTCTAGGGCTTACACTAACACTTTCAGCTCCTTTAGCTCAGTAACTCAGCTTAAGTCTCTTTTGCTCCTCTACTCAGCAGCGATTTGGTGCCATATAGCACCCATTTAGCACCTGACCATTATCTTAAAAATTCTGTACAGCTCCAAAGCACATTAAAATGTTCACAAAGGTACCAATGTTCCTCAAAACAGCTCCAAACATAAGAAAACACATTATTTACATATTTCTACCAACTAAATACTCTAAATTACTATTGGACTCACATGATTTAATGTCAAAAGAGCATAGATAACTCTTATTTCTAAGAGTTATCAGTTAGCAGAGAAAAAGAGAGGAAGGGAAATCCCACACGAAAAAGGCAGTTCGACGAGAGAAGATAAATCTTTACGCGATCGCGACGGGCGCGTCCCTCTTGGAAAGTATGATGAATACACCCTGTAACACCCCACACTTTCATGCTAAAGTGATCAAGGGTGTTAATGGATAATTAGCAGGTGTTAGGAATGCCTTAGAATGATTTTTATGAGTTTTAAACAATCATAATCGATTAGGGACATGTTCTAATCGATTAGAACATGTTTTCAGATCTTAGTATAGTTTCCAGGGGCTTTATAATTGATTAAGATGGGTGTATACTCAATTAATGGGTGTATAATCGATTAGATTATGTTCTAAACCTTCAATATGTTTTCCGGGGAGTGTCTAATCGATTAGAGGCATGTTGTAATCGATTAGAACATGAACTTAACGTGTTTTTGCGACTTGGACTTTTCTAAACCAGCCCATTCAACCCCTTTAATGACTGAATTGGATTTAAGTGTCTTTGTGAAAGTTGTAGATCTATCTCTTATCTATCATTTGGCTTTGGTTTGACTCAAATCTGATATCTAGAACTCAATATAAGCTCTTCAGAGTCAATGCTGTGCAAGTGTAGTATTTGGAATATTTGAGCCAACTTTCACTGCAGCTTTACCACATTATAGTCCGATTTTGGTCATAGTCACGAGTTATGGTTTTGTAGGAAATTCTCTTAGATTTCCAGCGCCTCAATCAGACATCTGTAGCTCAAGATATGGCCAAAATAGTAGCACAGTGCGCTTGGAATGGGACCTAATCGATTACAACGAGTTGCTAATCGATTAGAACAAGTGAAAATGCCCAAGTATGTTTTCCAGAGATCAATTAATCAATTAATAAGGCCTATTAATCGATTAAAACGTGTCCAAAATCCATTTTCGCGATTTGGGCTTCGGCCCAATTAAGTCCTTATCTTTTACCCACTTCTAAAACACGACCTAGGTCATTCTTTAACAAATTTTCTCTCAGTTTTCCACTTCTCAAAACCTCTCTAAGAGCTGCTAGAGTTATGGGGCTCCTTCTTCCTCAAGAACCATCCTCCATGTAAGAGCTCTTCTTTAAAGCTTGAGCCAAGACTAAGACACACAAAATTCCTCCTTCTTCTCACTCTAAGGAAGAATTCCCTTCAATGCAAAACCTTGGTAAGTCATCTTCAAATTTATGATTTGATGCTTTTATCTTAAGGTTTTCTTTAAGCTTGATTTTAATCATTCCTTTGAATTTCCCTTGTCTCGTAGTGACTTTTCTCTAAAAAGGCTAAAATCAGAACTCGTCTTCTTATTCCTCCTTGGACAACTCGCCGTCTTACCTAAGGTAAGTGAGAGATTATTATGGTTATGTGTGTAATGATGGGTAGATGGAGGAGGTTGACCGTGAACCTCCATAGAGTGCTACAATCTTTGATTTGATGCGTGTGTTTTGGTGATTTCTTATGTGTTCTCATGTTTTTGTGATTATGTGCCCTAATCAATGTGGTTTGATGTTGTATGACTATTCCTTTGAATTATTCTATGATTTCTACTACACATGTGTGCTTTACTTCATAGAATTAAGTGCCTTGAATATGTTGCATGATTGAAAAGCGAATTGGGGGAATTATATAGGGACATAATCGATTAGCAAGAGGTGAAATGGGAGAATAATTTGCTTTTATGGTATTAAGGGAGTCAGTGAGATTCCTTGATACCTTCATGATTCTAAAAAAAAGTATTGAGTGTAATACCTTTTTACATGATGAAGCCTTAACTTGCCTAAGTTGGTTGAAAGATATTTGGCTTTGGCTTATAATACTTCAAGTTAAAAGTTGGTGCCAAGCTAAACTAACAAACCTAGCAAAATTCTGTCAAAAATAAAAAACTTAGCAAAATAAGATGTGAACCCAAATCACATACATGTCACTATCATGAATGGTTATTACTTATTAAATAATAACCATTGAACCTCACCAATAGGTCTAGAAGTTTAGAACTACCATCATGTGGTAATTAACAACGATAGCCTTTTCTAGACCGATGATAACCAAAAAAGACACACTTGAGTGAGCGAGACGAGAGTTTGTTAAGAACCAAAGAGAGATTATAGACAAAATATGTGGATCCAAAAACATATGGCATAAGTGAGTGTAGTACCCTAATTTTGTCCGGCCTTTTTAATTTAATTTTATTATTTATTTTTAATTATTATTAATTAGTAGTAGTAATAATAAATAAAATAATATTTTTGGTTTTATAATAAAAGAGATTAAAAAGGAGAAGAAAAGAATGGATAGGAAAAATGGGATTTTTATTTGGGAAGGGGTGTGTAAAGAATAAAATTGGGTGGTGCAAACAGCAATAAATCAAGTTGGATCCAGCCCAGGCAGGCAGCAGCCCAACATCCTATTTACCTCGCGCGCCCCTTTTTTATTTTCTTTCCAGCCCCCCTGCGTACTCCTCCCTTGCCATTTGCTTCTTGCACCCCGTGCCTCATTCTCCACGCAGCCCAGCCTCACGAGCCAACAGCAACACACGCGGCCCAACCCGTTTCTCAACCCAAAAATCACATTAACCCTAAACCTAAAAACCTTCACCTTCATTCTGCTTCTCCCTTCTCTCTCGAAGCTTCTTCTCTCCGCGGCGCCGCAGCACCCATTTCCACGCGTTCCTTTCTCCCACCTTCATCATCTAACCCTAGCTCCCTCACGTCGCGGCTTCCCCCCTCATCCTTCCCTTCTCCATCCTTCCCTCCTCCATCCAAACCCTAAACCTAAACCTCTTTCCCCGTTCGTCTCCTCTTCGAATCTCTCTTCTCTCCTTCCTTCCATAACCCTAGCCGCGGCAATCCTCTCCTTCTCCACAGCCTAACCCCTTCACCTCTCTCACCAAATCTTTCCCTAACCAGCCGCTCCACCGTAACCCTAAATCCAACCCTAATTTATTTTCACCCAACCGCAGCCCTAACCTCCTCAAATCTCTCAATCAGAGGTCCATGCCTCCAAAAGGGAAGTTTTTATTTTGTTTATTTCTTTTATCATTTATGTTCTAAAATCAACACTGATTTTCTTTCCCTTTTTGATTCGCAGGTCTTGAAGAGGAACCAGAAGGCTATAAAAGAGGAGGAAAGACGCAGAAGAGAGGGGACGAGACCGGAGAGAAAACATAGAAGAGATAGAGGATGAGAGAGAGCAAGGAGGAGAAGCAGAGATAAGAAACAAAAACAAACCGTGAGGAACCCTACCAAATTTTAAATACCACTTAGTTCTAGGTTTCCTTTTTTTTTCTTCCATTTTTCTGTCTGTAATTCTTCCCTGGGAGGCCGTAAAGCCCAGGTTCCTCCCTCTCCCTTCATCTTCACATTTTCCATTATATTTTTATTTTTATTTTCTTTTTCTTCTTCTCTTCTTCTTATCACGGTTTGTACATTAAACTGAAATGCATATATTCTTCTTATCACTGTTGTGATTATTATTGTTGTCAATTTTTGTGGCTGCCATTGTTGTTGCTGTAGTTGTTGTTGTTATTGGTTGCTGTAATTGTTGTTGTTGTTTTTGTTGGCCTCCACGATTTGGGTTGCAATTAGGTTTAGGGTTTGGCCTTCCAATGGGACCAAACCCTAAATAGGGACTAAACTGCAAATATACCCTAGGCAAAGACTAAATTGTAAGTATATGATAAATAAGGACTAAACTATAAATGTATGATAAATAAGGACTAAATTGCAAATATATGATAAATAAGGACTAAACTGTAAATGTATGATAAAGAAGGACTGAACTGTAAATATATGGTAAAAAGAGCCTGAAAGTAAAACGAGAAAAAGTTTTCCTTTTAATTTTCTTTCCACACGTTTTAAAATTTGGGCTTTCAATGGGGCTCAAATCCTTTGTAGGGACCGGTTTGTAATTATCATATTAAAATGGGGCTTAAAAGTAAAAATTAAAATTTCTGGATTTGGTCTTCCAATGGGGTCAGACCCAAACCAGGGACTAGTTTGTAATTTGTTTCTCTCTTATTTCATAAATAACCAGAATTAAATGAATTTTTTTTTAAAAAGGCATAAAGGTAATAAAAATTTTCCCTTATTATCTACATTTCCTATTGACATAATTAGTTCTTTTACTCTTTTTTTAGGTTTTTTTTATATATTTTTATTGTTTCTGTTATATTCAAAGGAAGTAAATAACGATTTTTTGAAGAATGGCTGAACTTTCTTTTTATTAAACTTTTTATTATTCTTGTAACGTGGTAGTTGATAAACTTATATTTCTTTTTTTAGAAAAATTCATTTGGGGAATAATTTATTCAATAATAAGCAAGTTTTTCTTTTTAAACAATTAAAAGGGTACAAATTTATGGGCGTCTTAGGGGTGCTAACACCTTCCTTAAGCGTAAATAACTCCCGGGCTCGAAATCTGGTTCGAAGATTTTTTTTTTTAAATTATCGTCATAAAAAAGGCTTTTCCTATTGTTTCTCCTTAATAAACTTTAGGTGGCGGCTCCATTAAAAATTTAAGGGTGGTTGTCACAATGAGTGTAGAGGGGTATGGGGAAAAAGAACCAAGTGAGGTACTTGGTCACCAATGACAGAAGAGGGCATGCAATTTATAAGATAGCACACCGTTAAAAATAACATCCCCTAAAACTGAGATGGGACATTACCATGAAGAAAAAGGATCCAAGCGGTTTCATGAGGTGCCAATTCTTGCATTTGGTGACCCCATTTTGTTGAGGTGTATGAGCACAAGACGTTTGGTGAAGAATGACATTAAAAGCCAAAAAAATTTGAAATTGGTGAGAAAAATATTCATGGACATTATCACTACGCAAAAAGCGAATGAAAACACCAAACTGGGTTTTCATCTCCTGATAAAATTGCTCAAAATGGAGAATATTCCAGACTCGTTTTTCATAAAGATAACCACAGATGACGTGAAAAGTTATCAATAAAGGTATCAAAATATTTGGATCCAAAAGTAAAAATAGTACGAGAAGGACCCCAAATATTGGAGTGAACTAAAGTAAAAGGTGATGAAGCCCGTTTATTAACTCGATTGGGAAAGTGACTACGAGTATGTTTCCCAAAGTGACACAACTCACAATGTAAGATAGTAACTTGGAAAGACTGAGTATCAACTTCTGAAGTTTAGGAAGACCGAGATGACCGAATTGATCATGTATGGTAAAAGGAGAATTTGTGGCAGAGCACACCTTGAATGGGGTGGAGAGATAGTAAAGGCCACGAGACTCACAGATCTGCCGTATTTGCGAGGAAGATGACTCAAGACGGGGGAACAACATATTGCCGGAACATTGCTTGCAATTTATGGTATAGCTTAGTATTGTGGCGATTTCCAGTATTGATTTCCCCATTCCATCCTCCTCACAGAGATCCGTAGGAACCACCTCGTGATTTCTCCCTCCCTCTCACAGAGCGTGTTTAGGGAGAAGTGAGAAGCTTCTTGCTAGGCTATGGTTTACCTAAAGGGAAAACGTGTTTTGCATGAAGAAAACGAAGACAAAGACGATAAATGATAGAAGAAGAAAAAGACGAGCAATGAAGACAATGTATTTAACGACAACGTATCGAGTGGTGAACGACTCACACCAAGAGCGCACATTTGTCGGTGACCCAAAACTCCTCTACAAAGGTGATTTGATAGAGCAGAGGCGAGAGCGAGATATCTTCTATCTTCAAGGATTAAAATTAAAAACAAAAAATATGTAAAATGAATGGTGGACCGTGCCGCACCTACGATGATGCGACATATTAGACAAGGTTCTGGAAATTTCCCCCGCTTAAGAAATGCTTATATAAAAAATGAGTCAGGATCCGTTGACATCATGTGTCATGCTTAACATAATTATACCTTCAAGAACTCTTTGTAAAATGTGAATTTAATCAATCCAACTGTTGAATTATCTTATGTTATGTTTATGATTGTGTATACAATTTTTGAAACAATTCAAATATTCACAAGTATATAATTTGGTAGTCGACATTTACATATATTTTAAATAATGTTTAATACATTAAAAATAAAGTCATACGATGAAGTATCAAATAGTTTTTGAATTGTGTGAAATTTTATAGACTTGGTGTGCTTAATGAGAACATTCAATTCAACGGTTAAATTGATTAAATTCATATTCTACAAAGAGTTCTTAAAGATGTAATTATGCTAAGTTTGACACCTGGTGTCAATGGATCCTGGCTCATAAAAAATATATTTTGTAAGGACTAAACATAAATGAGGTGAATTTTGTAGGGACTTAAAATTAAAATATATTTAACCCAAAATAATAATAATAATAATAATAATAATAATAATAATAATAATTTATATTTTTTATTACAAAAGATTACAAATATTTTACTCTAGGCTAAATTATATTTTTAGTCCCTTAAGTTTATTTTAGGTTTCAGTTTGGTCCCTTATGTATTAAAAGTTCGGAATTGGTTGCTTATGTGTAAAAGTTATACCAATGTGGTCCTTTTTATTTTTTTATTTCGAACTGATCTCTTATATTATAAAAATTATACCAATGTGGTCCCTTTTTTTGTCCCTTATTTTACAAAAAAAATGGACCACATTGTTATAATTTTTGTAACATAAGAAACCTCTTCGGAATAAAAAAAAACAACCACATTGGTATAACTTTTACACGTAATAGACCAATCCGAAATTTTTAATACACAAGGGACCAAACCGAAACTTAAAATAAATAATAGAAATGTTATGTTGACAACAATATTAGACAACATACGGTGGACACCGTATTTGGCTCCTTTTTTATTTTATTTTTTTTCTTTTACTTTCACTTTCCCTCTTTTTTTCACTTTCACTTTCCCTTTTTTCACTTTGTCGCTTGTTTGAAGAACACGTGAGGAGCAAGTCGCTTCTCTCATTGTCTCCTCCCAAAGACCCAAATCTTCCATACGAGGTCGAGCTTTCCCACTCAAGCTTGTCATCTAGCTCCAACTCCATGATTGAAAAAGCTTCCATTATCACTTAGTTCATCACCCACCACTTGAAATCAACTTCATCTTCTTCCTTGTAAGTTAATTTTTTCATTATCCTGTCACAACCTCTCTTCTTCAATCTGATAAGAGATAAAAACTTTCATTAAATTAGAAGAAACACACTTCATCTTCTTCCTTATAAGTTTATTTTTTTTTTTGTTTTGTTCTTTCATTCTTTCTCCATTCATGTTCTTTCATTCTTTCTACATCAAAATAAATGTTTAATCAACATTCCTGTTCTTTCATTGTAAATATTGTCTATCTCCTTCACACAAATTTGGGTTGTTCTCCTTATCTTGAAAAACCCCATGAATTTCTGTAAGTTTTTTACCGTGACACGTGACTGATCATGTGATTAATGGTGTGCAAAACTTTGGTTAATGAAGTACATTGGGTGGTTAATGAGTTATCCATGTACTCCACGTGTACCATTAACCAAACATGACATACCATTAACCAGTAAGTTGAACACTGTTAACCACGTTTGAGCATCTGTAATTAGGTATTAATATGAGTTTATAATGTCAAGCATGTTTATTGAGAATATCTTTAATAATGCAATGAGAATATGGTTATTGAGAATATGGTTAAGAACCCTTTGTCAAGCATGTTTACTGAGAATGAAGTTTATGATGTACAATCTATGTACTGTGTATTCATTAACCAACTATGACACATGAATAACCACATATGTGTACCATGTTAACCAAGTTTGAAGGTGCCAAAAGAAATCACTAACCCACTCATTATATGTTGTATTTTTGTTGTGATTTTTAAATTTACAACCCTGTTTGATACAATAAGCTTGTAAATCCCAATTATTGTAACATAACCTATAATAGATCTAATTGGGTTATTTTGTGCAGTTTTAGTGTGGCACCGACAATTGGAAATTCATGGATAGTTCAAATAATTTCGTGGACTGCAGTAGTGTTCATGGTGAATCTATTGAAGTTGACGACTTTAATGATGATCACGCTAGTTGGGATCCTATAACAGGGAGGTGTTTTTCTTGCATAGATGAGGTTAAATCATTTTAATGATGATCACGCTAGTTGGGATCCTATAACAGGGAGGTGTTTTTCTTGCATAGATGAGGTTAAATCATTTTATGGAGAGTACGCTTCATGAAAGGGTTTTGGGTGGAAGATTAGAACATAAAAAAAGGAGATGATGGGAACCTCTGCTACTTAATTCTAGCATGCTTAAGAGGAGGGTCTCATGTGTCGAAAATTCCATGTACGTTGAAGACACTTCTGACTAAGGCGCAAAATTGTCCTGCAAAGATTTGTATTAAGTTGGGAGGAGATGGACTGTGGTACATTAAAAAATTTGAACATGACCATTCTCACGAGATCAACCCTACCAAGACAAGGTTGTTCAAGGCTAACAAGAAAATGGACTTGCATGTAAGGAGAACAACCCAAATCAATGATGATGCAGGAGTGAGGATCAACAAGACTTTCCAATCTCTTGTTACAGATGTAGGAGGGCATAAAAATATACCATTTTGTGAAAGAGATGTGAAGAATTACGTTAACAAGGAAAGGCGTGCAATTTGAAAAGAAGGTGATGATAAGGCCTTGATAAGCTATTTTTTCCAAATGAGGGAACAAAATGCAAATTTCTTCTATGACATAGATTTGGATGATGATTTTCATGTCAGAAATGTCTTTTGGGCTGATGCAAAAAGTAGAGTTGCTTATGAATATTTCGGAGATGTTGTAACTTTTGACACAACATATTTGACCAATAAATATGACATGTTTTTTGCTGCGTTTGTTAGTGTGAATCACCATGGTCAATCAACATTACTTGGATGTGGTCTGGTTTCTGCAGAAGACACAGAGTCATTTGTCTGGCTTTTCCAATCATGGCTTCGTTGTATGCTGGGAAAAGCCCTTGTGGGTATTAGCACTGACCAATGTAAGGCTATGCAAAATGCCATTGAGTTAGTCTTCCCTACAACTCGTCATAAGTGGTGCTTGTGGCATATAATGAAAAAAATTCCTGAAAAGCTAAGCGAATATGGTAAATACAAGAGGATTAAGTCTGCAATGAAAGTAGCGATTTATGATACAATCACAGCAGCTGATTTTGAAGAGAAATGGTCTTCCTTCATTGACAAATTTGAGCTTGGACATAATGACTGGTTGAGTGGGATATACAAGGAACGTCATAGATGGGCACCAACCATGCTGAAGAAATATTTTTGGGCAGGTATGTATACTTACTCCTGTTGATTATCTAATTAATAGGTCATTCTGATACTTCTAAGTTTTCGACATCATTTTTCATATATGGTTAATGACTTGTAAATATATGGTTAATGGTGTTCATTATTTGGTTAATGGAAGAAAATCCTGAAGTTTTTCACTCCCATTATAATATATGGTTAATCACTTGCAATTATTTGGTTACTTTTGTTCATTATCTGGTTAATGGTTAATCACTTGTATGTACCTGGGCAGGTATGTCAACAACGCAGCGAAACGAGAGCATACATGCTTTCTTTGATGAGTATATCAATTCAACAACAAGTTTGAATCAATTTGTAAAGCAGTACGATAATGCTCTCAAGAGTAGAACCGAAAAGGAATTTCAAGCTGATTTTCAATGCATAGATACAACAATTCCATGCGGGTCAAACTCGTCAATTGAAAAGCAATTCCAATGTGAGTATACTCATGCCAAGTTTAAAGAGGTTCAAGCTGAGTTTAGATAAAAGATGAATTGTCGTCCTCTTTGAAGGTTGTTGATGGTTGCCTTGCTACTTATCATGTGTTGAAGGAGGTCTTAGTTGGAGATAGACCAAAAGAGTGTATGTATATGGTTGTGTTTAATCGTGAAAACCATGATGTCTGTTGTGAATGCTTGTTGTTTGAGTTTAGAGGTATTTTGCGTTGCCATGTCTTTGTGTATGTACTCAAGAGAGGCTTAAAAATGTGCCCGATAAGTATGTTTTAGTAAGATGGAAGAAAAATATTAAAAGAAGCATTCATATATTAAGAGCGATTATGGTGTGTGAATTGAACCCACGGATGGACAAATTTGACAAATTGTGCAAGCATTTCCACGAGGTTCTTTGAAGGAGGCGATTCTTAAGATGCAACTAAGGCACTCCATGAAATATTAGATGAATTTAATTCTAATTTGCCCACCATGGATGCTACAACGAACAATGTTAAAAGGAGTTCCAATGATGACTCAAATCCAAACAAAGCTTCTGAAATTCGCAGTCCGTTGCGAGTCAAACATAAAGGTCTTCCTCCATCAAAGAGAAAAATATCTGTAGTTGAAAAGGTTGTTAAGAGGGCCAGAAAGCGAACCAAGCAAAGTGATGATAATGAGACTACTAAGGTATGTGTTTTCTATTAGAAACTATGTATTAACCACATACAACACAGTATTAACCATGAATTTGAACCATGTTAACCAAACTTTCAGAAACTGTCAATTTTTTTACAATTCAAATATCACAGATTTAGTTTTAGTTTCAGTTCAATTCAAGTATACCCTTCTGACAGAATTATTGCATCTTACCTATTTTTTTGTCCAAATGTGTAGGAGGGAAATATGGGAAGATTGGGTAATCAGATCGAAAGCAACATCTGTGTAGAATCATCTGTTGAGGTTGTGGCCGGTGGAGATTTGCCGGATGCAAGCACCGTGGTTCGTGTCCATTATAAGATTTTACTAAATGTATAAAATGTTGTGGGCCAAATTTATATGTATTTATGGATTTATGTGTTATGTTATAGAGTTTTTAGATAACTTATGTACTAGTTGTTGAGGACAAACTGAGACTTTATTTGATTAGTTGACCTTTTCTCTGTACAGTCGAGGGGTGTTTATATGAATTCAGATGTTTCAGTTTCCATTTTTGAAGACAATTGTTGGGTTCCTCAAAGTCAAATTCTTTCATGGCCTCCATTTATGGGTTTAGATGTTGCATTTAATGATGATGTTAATCAGCGTACGCAGGCATGGATCTTTCATGGCCAATCATTTATTAGCTCATTTTCTTTTATTTTAGATTCTTATATGGTGTTGTCCAGGTTGGAAGTAATCTTCATGGACTTTTTGACAACGTCCGAAATAGGCTTCACGGGATCCTCACAGTTCAGTACAAATTCATGGCAATTTCGTCGTCGAGGATACCTTTGAAAATTAGGCACTTTTTGCCTTTTTTTTTGTACTGACTAGTGACATATGTATTTTTGAATGGTTGTCACATATTTATACGGGTTAGAAGATTACGAAGACAAATTTTGCATGATGTTATGGTGTGCTCATTAACATCACGGTTGTAGCATCCTGATTTTTAGAAAATGATAAATAAACATTAGAAATTCTAAATTGAAAGGAGATAGGCCTAAATGTGTTAGAGAAACATTCAAAAAGACTAAAAATACCCCTAGGAAGGACCTGGAAGCCCTAGAAACGTTTAGAATGGAAGAAATTACACTTATGTCCTTAGGTACGGTTGCAATGCGACAGAGATTGAACTGGAATCCATCGTGACGCGATGGAGATGATTCTGGAACCAATAAGTCGGTGATTAAGTCAGTGATCACAGCCAATGAACGGGTGACACGTGTCCCTGTCGCGACGTGATGGAGATTTAGCCTACACTCATCGGGACGCGATGGACCTAATCCTCATCTATAAGTAGCCTTAACCACTTCACTTTCAACTTGCCCCAAATCCTCTTCTCTCTCTAGCTTTCTCTCTCTAGGAACTTCCAAGGAGAAAGTATGCTATGTGCTTGCCTCTAATGAGGATCTGGCTCATCAGAAAACCCTTAGCAAGTAATCCTTGAGATTGAGAAAGGGAGTGAGGCTTAGAGGGCCACTAAGGAGCAGGTATGCTCTGCACTTGCCTCAAATGAGGATCTTGTGCATCAGAAAGCCCTTAGTAGGCCATCCTATGAGAAGGGAGGATGAGAGTGACCTAGTAGATTAGGAAGGAGTGTCCAGAGGTAGGAGTACAAGTAGCGGGCACGGCGAGAGAGTAGAGAGCGGCAGCAACTACGACAGCCTTCTAAGCCAGGTAAGGAGGCCTGAACCCTATCCACTAGGGATTGTAGGATTAGAATAAGTGTATAACTAGGCGTAGGGTGACCCAAGCCCTACTAGAGGTTGATAGTAGTAGCACCTTAGGAGAGGGGCTGAGACCTGTGATAGTTGACGATAGTTGTCAGAGGTCTATCAAATATAGTTGTAATATATTGATATCAGTGGATGGATGTTGATTGATGTGACGTTGGTTCCTTATGATTGCATTATAATTGTGTGTAATTGCTGGTGTATGGATTGATAACATGTCAGTAGTAGATCGCCTGAGCGGCATTAGGGTTGACTCATGAGTGGATCGAGGATGGTTGATAAATAATGTTGTGTTATATACAGATAGTTGTACTATATAAAGATGATTGTTATGCTTATGCTGATTTGATGATTAAGTTATTATAGTGCTATGTGTGGGAATATGGCTGAACTATTTAATTATAAAGAGTTGAATAGTGCTGGAATAAGACATTAAAATTTGGTTGGTGATAGCACGATAAGTCTTGAGATAAGATGATAATCTTGGTGAGATAATGAGTTAATGTCTTTGGTGATGAATAATGAAAAGGCGATAAGGTCTTGAGTAATAAATGGTCATATGCATGTGTTGTAGTCCCGCTGCCAGTGCACATAGGTTGTGTCACGAGGCCAGTGCCGAGTCTTTGACACGATGCACGGTCGGTATAGGACCGCTTCGAGTGGATCCTTGATGATATATGGGTCCGACAAGGCTCCTAGGTGACCAGATTTGGCCCCACTGTGTCGGGACATCGGGTAGCCTGGTTATCCTGACGGGGTACTGTTGCATCACTGTCCATAGTGCCGATCCCGAGTGCCGCCCCGATACCTGTTCTTATCGAAGAGCAGGGATGCACTCTTAGGGGTACGATGAGCGGGATAGGGGATGGACAACTGGCTGGCCTATCGAGATCGCGGTTATCTATAAAGACAGTGTGGCTAAGGTGGGGTTGCCTTTGTCATATAGTAAAACTGCGTGGCCAGGTAGACATGTAGATTTAAGCTGCATAGAGAAGTTTCAACATCCGAACATCCTTCATCAATGTGCTTTCATCAATGTAGATTTAAGCTGCATAGTAAAAATGTGCTTTCATCAAGGCAACGACCATAAACACTTGAAAAACAAAAATGGAAAATTAATGCTTTTTAGTAACCACGTGCTTCTTTCAACATCCGAACATCCTTCCACGCTAGCAAAAAAATTAGTGTGAGGAGACGAGATGCATGAAAGGAACCACCCTTATTTGTATTGTGTGGCTCGGCCGTTGATTGGCATTGAAGCTCTGCATCTTTTAGCACCCTAATTTCTTTCTCAAGACTCGCAATCCTCTCTCGGCACTGCCTCAACTCCACCACCAATTGCTGATACTCGGTAATACCCATAAACTGGCGTTTAGCTTGATGCAAGGCATCCCTGACCATTTCAAACTGAAGCTCCTCATTTGTTGTTGTTACCTCTAGTGTTACCTGTTAACACAAGAAGCGCATCAAATACACATTGTATATAAATTTTCAACATGTTTTACAAACAACAGACATCGATACTTACCAAGTTTTTTTGAAATGCTTCCTTTATTCTTTTTTTGGTCAAACACAGAATTTGCCAATTCAAAAAGCGTGGGAAAGGAAACCTAAGAGGATTGTTGGTGTTTCCCCCACCGACAGGTGGTTCAAGGCCCAGATCTGCAACAAAGAGTAACATACATAATACCTGGGAATTTATGTAAAGAGAACGAAAAATGTTGATATAACACATGACCAAATAGATACCTGCAAGATAGCTGCACATCCACATATGTGTATTTGGCTTAGATTTTTTCCCTCTTTGACAGCATGAGCAGTTTTGCTTAAACTGTCAACCAAGAAATTATAAACTGGTAGACCCCAATTGAAGCTATTTAAGGACTCTAGGTCATCTAACAATTTAATACAACCAGTAAATGACAGTCTCCCTGATCTTGGAAAGCAAAACTCTCCAAATGCAAGGAGAATGTACATCCTACAAAAGTCAACCACGTCCTCCTCAAACAAAGCAAGCCTCGGTAAAATTTCATCAACGGTTACCTTAGCCCCTCCGAACAAAGATGATATAATAGTTAAAATCGTCATCAACGGGCACCCGCTCACCTACCATAGGTGGTCCTATTGCAAGGCAAACGTCAATTATCGTAAAAGGAGACACCCTACCCCTAACTCTAAAACCCCCGCTACGCTCATCCCATCTAGTCACTAGTTCCCATAATAGCACACCAGAAATTTTCAATTTAGCCGGCATGTTTAGAACCCACTTGAATGGGGTGACCTCAATTTGATTTTTCTGTTCACGTGTCAGGTTCTCATTAACTTCAAGCAACCATTTCAGTGCACATACATGCCTCAAACATATCTGCGAAGTATCAATAAAGTTCATGTCATTAATAAATCGATCACATTCATGCAAATGCAAATAGTTAATATGTTCCTTACATTTTTTTTCATTTGAGCTACTTGTTCTTTCCATTCTTGAACCATATCACCTGCAAATTTACGAAATACTTGTTGTCAACAACCATACCAACAAATTGTACAAAAGCTGCAATTCAGTAATGAAAAATAAGAGATTAAAAAGAGTGGCAACGAGGCAAATCATGATAACAAATTATTGGAACCAACACCTATCCTATTCAATACAATTGTAATAATTAATGGAACTTTTATGTTCCAGGTCCAATTACAAATTTATATATGGAATCTGAATTCTGAACTTAATCCTGTGGTTGGCAAAAAATTGTAATTTATAAGCTCATTATAATTGAAACATCGCTGTAAAGGAATGAACATAATAGCCTTTGTAGGGAAATAGCTTTCCAACTAATTTGATTACTAGTGGCTTTCCAACTAATAGCCTTTGTGGCCCCTTTCAAACAACTGCTATAGCTTTCCAACTACTCTGATTACTAATGGAAATTTCCTCGATCTTACTTACGCACCTAGCCTATCTCCCTTTCTCAGCAATAAATAGATAAGAATTAGCATTTAGCACTAAAATGTGACAACTCATACAATTGTAACAAATTATTGGATCTAACACCTATCCTATTCAATACAATTATAACAGATTAGCATACATGGTAGGCTACTATGAACCTATAACCAACATTTCACCAATGAACCAACAAAAATGGGGAACCTACCATGGCAAATAAAGAGCCAAAAACACATAGACAGAGAAAAAAATACATAGACATTTCAAAATGCCGTCACTGCCCTTATTCACACATACATCACCTAGAGCCAAAAACAGAGATAAAACCCCAAAAATGCATGCCAAATAAAACTCCAAAACAGACCCAAAACCCCCAAAACAGAAGCAACCATAACCAGCAAAAATGGCAAATAAACCCTAAACACACCAAAAATGGAAAATAACTACAATTAGAAAAAGACCAATAAGTTGATACAAAAAAAAATACCTTGCTTAAAGGAGGCTCATCACCACCGTCTTCAAGCCTTGCAGAAAGCTCGTCACCCCACCGTCTTCAACAATGCCGGGAAGCTCGTCTTCACCACAGTTTTCACGAGCTCGTGTTTAGAGAGTGGGAGTTAGAGCGATGCTTCTACAACCAGAATGAGAACTGGAAAGAGACAGAGCGATGCTTCTCCAACCGAAATGAGAACCGCATGTGAGAAAAGGGGGAAAACATGGACTGAATGAATGAGGGACTGAATGAACCGCGCGTAGTGAGGAATGGGGAAAGAGACAGGGCGGTGCTTCTCCAACTGGTCTGAGAACTGCGTGCGCTGAACGAAGGAGGGAAAGAGATAGGGCACGCACGTGTGTCTCAAATTTTCTTTTAGAGCAAATGAAATGAAGCTAAACGAAAGAGAGAAACATTTTAACACATTTCTCTACATCAAATTACCAATTCGCCCCTGTATATATACAATGTCCACCATATGTTATCTAAATAAGTTGTGAACATAACATTTTTGAATAAATAAATATAAGTAACAAAAGGGAATTTAACCTTTACCCTTCACTATCGCTATTATTACTACTACTACCATTAGTACTACAGTCCACCGGGCGCTTCCGCAAACGACATGTGTCACTCGAAACTCCCATGAGGTCCCGCAAACCATTGAGAAGAAAAAAGAAGAAAATAGCGCGCCTTCTATTCCATTCCGTTCCTTTCGGAACTTGCACTCGCTCACGCTTCTTTTCTCTCTCTGCTCCGTTGCGCCGTCGACGACGATCCTTGCTCGAATCACTATAACAAACGAGAAAAGATAAATAATACCACACTCGATTCAATTCAATTCCAAACCCTAACACTTATCACTCACCACCGCCACCATCTATTCCATCTGCAACCGCCGCCAGCGCCACGTCACAGCGCCGGAGGGTTCGCCTTCCTCCGACGGGCTCCTTCTCGCTCCGACTCGTTCAGGTGATTTTTCCGATGATGCTCTTTTACTGTTTCGTGTGGTTGCCAACTTGCCATTGCACGAGCTTGTGCGATTTACCTTGTTCTTCGCCGTTCTCTTATGCTTCCGTTTTTAGTCAGAAATAGTTTGAGTTTAGAATTGAGCTGATTTTTTTGTTTATAACTTCATCTGAACTGTTGAGGTACATGGAGATGCTACGGTTTAGGTGCTTCTGATGTGGTAGTGGACTGGTGATCATGCTGATTGAATTGCTGTGATGATTGATTCTGACTGTGAAATGTCTCAAATATTGAGTGTTGTGTTTGTGTGCGTGTGTGCTACTCTTCTCAGTGTGTAATTTTTGGATTGAGTTAGTGAGGTAACGTGAAAGAAGCGTAACTAAGGATATAGTGAATTTCGATTAGAAACGTGAAATTGCTGATGTGGCAATAATAGATGGGGTTTTATGATGTCATTGTTGGGTACCTGAGAAGGGTATAAGTATTATGGGATTACGAAACGGGTGATTGAAAAAGACTTTACTTCCTTTTTATTGTTGGCATGGATTTTTGTTGTGGGAAAACTACAAGAAAATGAGAAGTGAATCCTGGGTAAAACTTTTCTGTTTTGAGGAAAATTAACTGCTCAAGTGGTTTATTAAAGCAATAGTGAGACAGTCGTGAACGACTTTATTAACACATAACGGATTAGGGGTTAATTATTCAAAAACTATGCATATTTTTACCATACATTCCAATTTTTTGTGATTACCCCCTTTGGATTTTTTGAAGGAAAGAAAGCTGGTGTGAGTGTGGAGTCTGTGGGTTTTTTAGTTTTTATTTTCTTTCACTAATTTGCTTGTAATTGATTTCAGTGGAACTATGAAAATATTGATGTTGTGACTGCAAAAATAGTTCTCCAGCAATGTTTGAAGGACTGGCTTATCAGTTGCTTCTGGGTTACCTCGGTCGATATTTTAAAGATATCCAGAAAGAGCAGCTGAAGATTAGACTTGGTATGTGATGCACAACTAGTGTTATTGTAGTAGTTATCTTGCCTAGTGTTGTAATACTTACCTTTTGGGAGCATGCAAGTACGCCTTTGGTTTGTCTTATTTTGGGGAAATAATTGCCTTTTTTTTATAGTGTCCCGTAAGAGCTTTTCATAGGCAAAGTTTTCCCCAAATAATAACCTGTAACAAGCATGTGCTAACAGCTCTTCCAACTTTAAAATGTGACTTTAAACTTTTACTTGTAATTGAGCCATGAATTTCATTTTGCATTGTGGTGTACATTGATACCCTTGCTTCCGCCCCTAATTTTTTTACGAATCCATAGAAATTGAAATGAAAGAGAGATGGAAAGAATCAAAAGAATAGAAGTGTATTATTGAAAATGGAAAATATAATTCTCCCTAACGATTTCCCCTCCAAAGGCTCTTCACAAAGGATCTCTTCTTTCACATACAACTATCATCTGTACAAAATGCTCTCTTCCATCTTATATCTCCCATCTATACATGATATCCCCTCTAATTGATTAAATTCTCCAAGTGATCATACTGAATGCATTCAAGCATTCTAGCCAACAAACTGGCCTCTACTCTTCCCTGTATCCTAGCAATACTACCGCCTTCTAGACTTTTGATGAACTTTCGATTAACTCTTTCTTCGTTAACCCTACTTTGCAGAATGCCCATTCTGCCCTTCCTTGCTCTTTCTCTAAAACCCATCCAACAACAACCAAAACGATACACATCCTTCTAGCGTGCACATATTATGGCTCGACTGATAAGGACTCACTTACAGCCGCATGGTGGCTGGCACCCGACAACTTTCCGACTCTGAAAATGACCTGCTACTGCAAGTGGGCTGGTGTCTGGCAGCTTCAACGAAGGTGGTGGTCCACTAGATTGTTCAAGACCCATACATCATACATGGCGACTTGCTTCTTTCTTCTCTGGTCCAACACTTGCTTCCTCATTAGCTACTCCTTCTGCTCTTGTTTCTCCTTGACTCTCCCCTGCCGCATTTTTCATATTCTCTGCATCAATGATTGGCATCTAATTCATTATGGTCAGCTTCTTTTCCACCATTGACGTCCACCTTGATCTCCTCTACCATAGCCTCGACTTCAAGCACCTTCACCACTGGGTTAAGTTCCAATTCCATCTATGTATTTGGTTGTTCATGCACCTTCTCCAACAACTTCATCTGCTGCACCTTGAAGAATTTTTCAATGGCGCATCCCAATGGGATGGTGCCATTGCTTGTCTTTCTTGCACATGAATGGGTCTTGTTGCTGTCACATTTAGACCCATTACCATTCGAGTTTTCTTCGTTCCTCTTCATTCCACCAATAACTTGTGCACTGGTCCCGTCCTCCGACCATTGTCAATCCCTGATTTTGTATTAAACGACCAATAGCGAACTTGACTTCATGTATTTCATCGAGTCTTCTCTTGATCTCAGACAACTGAGACACGTTTGATGATTACCTTCAATATTTACATGGAGTGCTCCACACCTTCTATACAAGATTCCATCTCCCTTGCTCTTGCTCCCGAGATTCCACCCTTTTCCACTCACCATCCTGTATCAAGTTTCTCCAGCCCCTTGATCCATCGTATTTTTGGCTCCTCCAATCCCTTCAACACTTGCCTCGATCATAGGTGTTGCTGTGTCCACCCTTTCTTCATCACAATTCCCTGCATCTTCATGAATCGATGTAGCATATATTCTTGATTTCATAAAAGCTGGACTCTTGTGGACAATTCTGTAATCCATGACTGCTGGTGTCCTTTTTCTGTGACACTGCTGCCTTCTTCATTTATCCCCAACAAGAGATCCAGCAGGTTGGACCAACTTGTTACGAGGCCAGAGAAATTGAAATGAAAGAAATATAGAAATAATCAAAAGAATAGAAGTATGTTATTGAAAATGGAGAAAGAAAGAAAAGATAGAAATAATGAAAAGAATAAAAGTGTGTTACTGAAAATGGAGATCAGAATTCTCCCCCAGGGTTTCCCCTTTGCAAAAGATCTCTCCTTTCACATACAACTGTCAAATGTATACAATGCTCTCTTCCATTCCTATTTCTCCTATTTGTACAATATATCCCCTCCAATTACTTAGCTTCTCTGTCTGTTGATAGTTGGATACATTCTCGTTAACTGACTGGATTATCTAACTATCCTCCTTCTCTGCATCCTAACATATTCTTGCAGGAAGTTAATTTGAGTTAACACTCATTTTGGTCCTTCGATGATGCAAGTTTTCATCAATTTGGTCCTGTGACATAAATGCATTAAAATGTTGCTTTGATGTCAAATTTTGACATATAATTGGTTCTTTTGAATGGCAAAGTTTATGTCAAAATAGGATATTGGAGGACTAGTTTGATTTCAAAAATCAGTATTGAAGGACCATTTTGATGTATTAACAATTTATTTCTAGATGACCAAACTAATGGCACCCGTATCTTTGGAGGATCAAAATGGATGTGTACCTATGTTAATTTTATAGTGTGAACCAAATTTTCTTGCAATCCACATTGGCGGTCTACCACTGGCTAAGGGATGTAAAATTTTCCAAATGTAAAAGTTACTTGTGGTATTTTTTTCGACTTTTTGAACATTGAACTTTAGTAGGCATGCATGTTTAACTCTTTCCAATAACCGCTGGTATTTAACTTGTTGTTTGTGAACTGATTTTGGAGTTGAATGTGTATTGTTTTTTAGAGGAAGTACTATTGGAAAATGTGGAGCTGATACTTGAAGCGTTTGACTATCTCCAGCTTCCATTTGCACTAAAGCAAGGTATGGCTATCTCATCCTCCTACTGACATTATGACTTTGTTTGATCCATATACCAACTATATTTCTTGGGAGAAGACTTTGGTCATTGGTAAAAAAAGGAAATTTATTAACAGATATGAGATATGCATAGATAGGAGTAGGGGGATAATATCCTCCACAAGAAAACTATTAAAAGAGAAAATCACAAAGAACCCGTAAAGCTGGAGTCAGTAGTATCAGTGCATATCTGAAAGTGCAACCCCTTTGAAAGACCATGAGCTGAGCACCACATAGAAGCCAAAGCCATATCCTTTGTCACAAAATTTCTCCAGCTAGATGCACTGCAGAATTGAAATCTTGGCCTCTTTTCTTCGTCCAAATTAGTCTTCGATTTATAATTATACTGCACCTGTTTGTTTTTCTGATGAAGTGATTGATTGCTAGAGCATGAATGGAAGGGTTCTTGTGTAGAGGAGCTCCTATTTTCTCTTTCTTAACAAAGCTTGAGATTGTTTTCCAGGTCGAGTTGGGAGGTTAAGCATCAAAATTCCATGGAAAAAGCCTTGGGACCCCATTATAATCATTTTAGAGGATGTCTTTATTTCTGCATCACAGCGAGGTGATCAAGAGGTACATTGTAATTCCATCGCTCTTTCTCTAGTCATCTGTTCCAAAAGCTTTGGCAACCTATATCAGATGCTTTGTGACCATTATTTATCTGGTAATTGAAGAATGAATGAAAATAATAGAGCGAATAAATTTTTAATACTTAATCGTATCAGTTGCTGCCAAATTATTATGTTATGTACACATATTATATAGTTTATTAGCAATTCAATGTTGTTGTGATAGTGGAGTGCTGATGCTGTTGAAAAAAGAGAATTTGCTGGCAAAAAGGCCAAGCTAGCAGCAGCAGAGTTGGGAAAATTATCCAGACGTGTGAGTGGTAAGCCTTTTAACTTCAATTTGAAATGCCATCGTTAGCTATACTTTTATTCATTCCTTTGTAAGAAAGCGCCTTTAAACATTGGGCATTAGAGATTTCCGTTTTCTAAATCCAAATAGGGGCTAGGGATTTTGACAAACCTTGACTTGAGAGATGGGGAATCAAATTAGAAATCCAATGATAGGCCGCAAGAGGGGAACTCTGTATTAGAAAAAAGTATGAACCTTAGTATCTGCCATATGAAACAAATCCTCAAGATCCATCTCCATGGTCCTCTATCCGTGGCTACCCCTACTTGTCCTTTTCAAGCCCAGGCTTCTGTCTGTTGAGAAGGATCTTTTTGTGTTCATTCCTTAGTATTGACCTCCTCTCCCTTTATGTCTTGGTAAGATTCCTTTCCAATTCTAACATATCTGAGGATCCAATATCTTGTAAGAATTACTCTTGTTTTGAGCTTAGGTTCTCATGACATTCCAGCTCCACTTCTTTGAACTCTCCTGAAGATATTTCAATTTCTTCGTAAACCTAAAACTGATCTGGCCCTTGTCTCTAGTTGCTTCCTTCTCATTCTTAACAGAAGGAAGGAATGAGTAGTGATTAATCAATGTATTTTCAAAGAAGAAAGATACTGTAAAGCTTTATTATTTATTTTCTAATTTTTTGTTTGATTTCCCCCCATAAAATGATGGTTATTTGGAAATAAATATTTTTTTTCCCATTTTATTGTACCTTTTGAGGGTGAGCCTCGGTACAACGGTAAAGGTTGTTGTCTTGTGACGGAAGGTCACGGTTTCGAATCCGGAAACAGCTTCTCCGCAACACGAGGGTAAGGCTGCGTACATCTACCCTCCCCAGACCTCACATGGTGGGAGCCTCATGCACTGGGTCACCCTTTTTTTATTGTACCTTTTACATTTACTATAGGATATATTATCCTCACTTTTTTTTTTCTTTTTTCTCTGCTTCTTAATGAAATTTATGAAACTAAAATAATCTTTCAAAGGATTCAATTTGAGATCTCCACCTGTAGTTGTGTATTAATTTGAGGTGCTGTTTCATTAAAATATTGTATATTTACTTTTATTAATAGCTTTATTTTCTGCAGGTGGTCATGCTGGGCAATCTTTTATTTCTCACGTCACTGCAAAGGTAATATGCTATGATTAGTTCAGATTGACGCTACTGGTGTTTCTGTGGAGGCTGGTTTGCTCATTTCAATCAAATGTAGTTCTCAGTCAGTGTCAAGGACTAAGCTCCTATAAGCTTAAAAGCATGTTTGTAAAAACGTTGTGCACACAAATTTGGGTCAATTCCATTGATAACCATCAAAAGTAAAAGGATTGCAGGAGCTCCTTTTGATTCAAACGAAACGTTTGCTTGTATCTGACGGTTTTCCAAACACACACTAAGTTGTTTGGCAGAAGCTGAGGAATGAATTTTATTTTTTACATGCCCATCATTCAAAGAAGGGGCTCAAAGCGTGGACAGAGCATAGATCTATTGTATCTTGTGCTGAAACTTGATTTATTAAAGAATAATGGAGGCAGCAAAAATCGAACTCTTGGCCACCTGGTTGAAGATACCATGCCAAGTACTATCTGTCTAAAACTTTGTGCTATTAGGTTTGGGGCTGGCCTATAAATGGTTGTTATGATTGGATGATGGTGAAAATAAACTTTTTATACTTGCGTTAGATAAGGTTATTATTTTTGGTTTCTCATGGTATTTTGTAATAAGTTTTCTTTAATCCATATGCACAGTTGCACACACAGTTAAATCTATTTATTTGTTCATTTTCTTACTGGCCCTTGGTGAAAAATGATTAAAAAATGAGAACTGCCATTGTGCAATGTTATTAATCTTGATTTCTGTTTGTGGTTCTTTATTGTTTTCTCTTTTAGTTGTCTTTGAGTGGAGGATAGGATATTCTGTCATCCTATCTTTGCTCGTCTTTTCTTTCTTAGTGAATTTCTTTTTCTGTGGAAAACTTGTTCTTGGCATCACTGCTGCTTCATCAGGATTTATGATACCAATAACCATTAATACTTATCCCTTTTCTTTTAGATACTTGACAGCATTCAAGTGGACATACGCAATTTTCATGTTTTGTACAGTGATGTGCAAAATGATCTGGTAAGTTTATACATGATAGTTAAAATCACTCAAACACTCGTAAGTTTGATCTTACAAATTTCTGACTTCTGGGCAATCCCGATTCAAGGCAAGATCACATTCTTGTAGGATCGTGGGGGATTACTTGGTTTGATTGTGGGATTAGAGCTTTTGTGCGATTTAACGAGCTGGAATATCAACCTGGTTTGTGGGACCGGTTTTGCGACCCAGTTGCCCGAAAACCGGTTTTCTAGGTTAAAACTGAAACCCTAAGCTCGCAAGGTGCTGCGATTCTATCTCTCTCTTTCTCATCTGTAGTCGTAGTGCTCTGGATTCTCCCTGCGACTGTTCTCCGCCTCGTGGCCCCTCTCTTGGCCGCACAGCCACTGCTGTGCACGGCATGCCATGACCATCGCTTGCAAGGCCCCCTTCCCCTGCTTGCTGCAGTACACACGAACACCGCTTACTTATGTATATATACACACACACACGCCTTGTGGCCCCTCTCTTGGCCGCACAGCCACTGCTGTGCACGGCATGCCATGACCATCGCTTGCAAGGCCCCCTTCCCCTGCTTGCTGCAGTACACACGAACACCGCTTACTTATGTATATATATACACACACACGAGTTTTTGGAATTTGTAGGATCTCACGATCCAAGTTACGAACCCACGATATACGATCTTGACTCCGCTTACCGATCCTAAGTAAAATTTTGATTTTAACTTCCTTGAGTTTATCATCTTTATATTATACATTATTTTTCTTCGAAGTACTTATGGTTCTGTTTCTTGCAATAAAATCTAGAGATCTTGAAGATTTTCTATTGTTTGACACTCTTTTATTTTTACTTTAATTTTCTAGGGGCATATTATGTTTGGTGTGAAGTTTTCTAACTTGACCATGAAGCAAAATCTTATTGGGTAATACTCTCTTACTTTCATCTCACTGATAATTGGTTGAAGATCTATGAATAGAGGCTTGGATCTCTTCATGGGCTTTGGGGAACATTTTCTTTGAAAGTTGGCATGATTTTCTAAGTTGTTTTGCTTCATATATAGTGCTGCTCTATAGGGGGGAAAAACTTCTTTGTTGGTGGTTAATTTTTCACTTTCTCCTTGTTTATGGAACTAGTGTTGCTTATTATTACATTTTTACCTGCACCCTTTGCTAGTAGTATTTCTAAACACAGTTTCTTAACTAAATGTCTTTTGCCAATGTGTAGTTACTCACCATTTCATGTCCACCAAATTTCAAATTTACATTTGTAATTTTTATTTTATGTTAAATGTCATTGTGTTAGAATTGTTCCTATCCTGTTTCAAGTGTTTTCTCTGTGCTGCAGGCAATTGTAAGTGAAAAAATCCACATTAATGCAAGTGATAAGAATATGTTGACCTTTGAGATGTCAGTTTACATGTCAACTGAGATTTGACTATTTATTCTCCTTATATTGCAGTTCTTCAAATGGAAGGGTGAGTGTGGCCCAAGAACAGAAAATAGTAGAGGTAAAAGGACTGGAATTTTATTCCAGTATGTTTCATTGTTCAATGGACTTGGTACCTTTGAACACTATGGCTAATTCCTACTCAGCAAGCACTATAGGGTCTGAAGGAAAACAATTCAATTCCATATTGGCACCATGTGATGTAACCTTAATTCTTTCGGTACGGACACTTTGATTAGCTTCTTTGTTTTCCATATGAATTTTTCATCTAGTAAGCATCGTTTTAGTTATAATCGTAACTCACACTATTTTGAGAATCAAATAATTCTTTTTAACTTGTCTGCATTGTTCTGCTCATGGTCTCCTTGAAGTTTTTTTTTTTTTTTTGGTCATCAGACATGCGGAGGTATTAGAAAACTGAGAGCAATTGAAAAAGAGAGGGAAAACTGAAAAAGGAATTTCTGTTATTGATTTGTGTAACTGAATTTTCTTGCAACTGAATGAGTACAAACTGATTTATAGAGGGAGCTAAACATGTGCTCACTTTGCTATCCTACACCCTCTTAATGAGCTGTCAACACAGCTGTCAAAAACTGCCATAACTAACTGATACTCAGTTAGTTTTATACTAAAACATATCACTCTAATACCCCCCCTCAAGCTCAATGTTGTTGAGCCTTAAAAGAGGGAGCTTGGATCTCATAGACAAAAACTTAGAGGGTGACAAAGGTTTGGTGAGCAGATCAGCCCACTGATCTGTCCCAGGGATATGCTGAACACTAAGCTATTTGGCAATCATTTTCTCTCGAACAAAACAAAGATTAATCTCTATATGCTTTGTCCTGGCATGTAAGACTGGATTGTGAGCCAGCATGACAGCTGATTGGTTGTCACAAAAAATCATAGGAACTAGATGAGGACTATGCAACTCTGTGAGAAGAGTTTGTATCCAAATTAAATCAGAGGCAACCTCTGCTAGGCTGCGTTATTCAGCTTCTGTGCTGGACCTAGCAACCACATGCTTTTTTTGGACCACCAAGAAACGAAATTAGGGCCAAAGTAAATAGCAGCTCTTGAAGTGGACCTTCTGTCATTAGTATCCGAAGCCCAGTCAGCATCACAAAATGCTCCAAGTGGAAAGGGCTTGTTAGGTAGTGCAAGAAACAACTGAAGACCACAGTGAACAGAGCCCTTTAAGTATCAGAGTATCCTTTTTATAGCACACCAGTGTGTTTCTTGGGGATTTGACATGAATTGACACACCTTATTGACGACAAGACTAATTTTTGGTCTTGTGATGGTAGCATACTGCAGTGAGCCAACAACAGACTTGTAAAGAAATGGACCTGTTACTGCAGTAGAGCCAGTTTTTGAGAGCTTGGAATTGGCTACCATAGGAGAAGAGATGGGATTAGCTTCAAGCATATCAGTTTTGCAAGAAGATCCCTGATATATTTGCTTTGTGTCAACAAGAGAGAACAATTGGCTTCCTTTTTAACTTCAATTCCCAAGAAATAATCCAAATCACCTAACTGTTTTAATGCAAAGGCAGAATTGAGCTGCTGAACCAGGGAGGAAATAAGATCAGTAGAGCTCCCTGTGATGATAATATCATCCACATATACCAGCAAGTAAACAATGTGACCCTTGTAATTGTAAACAAAGAGAGAGGGATCACATTTACTGCCAAGAAAGCCAAGCTTAGTAAGAGTGAATTTAAGTCTCTCAAACTATTGTCTAGGAGCTTTTTTGAGCCCATATAAAGCTTTATTCAGCTTGTATACCATGGAAGAGTCTCCTTGTTCAAAGCCTTGTGGCTGTTGCATGTACACTTCTTCAAGCAAACCATGCAAAAATGCATTGTTAACATCTAGTTGCTTCAAGGGCCAATGATGAGTAAGAGCAAGGGTTAAAATGAGTCGTTACTGGTTTAATAACAGGAGAAAATGTCTCCTGAAATTCAAAACCTTGGAGTTAATGAAACCCTTTTGTCATCAATCTTGCTTTGAGTTTGTTTACTGACCCATCCAGGTTTTCCTTGACTCTAAAAACCCATTTGCACCCAATTGCTTTTCTGTTTGGTGGTAAGGGAACTAGATCCCATGCCTTGTTTCTTTGCAAAGCATCAAATTCAACTTGCATAGCTTCAAACCAATTAGGATCCTTCAAGGCTTGCTTAACAGTCCTTGGTTCTGTGTGTTAACAGAAGCCTAGGTTGAACTCTAGGAACCACAATACCAGACTTTGATCTAGTTTGCATAGGTTGAGTGTTAGTAGACACTGCTGGAACTGGAACCTGTTCAGGCTGTGAAAACTGAGAAACAGAGGCATTGGAAGAAGAATTACTGCATGAAGATGCAGAAGCAGTGGAAGAAGAATTACTGCATGGAGAAGACACACTAGGGACAGTAAGTCCTGGAGGATTTTGACTAGAAGTAGTAGAGGAATTAGAAGGGGAACTGACAACAGAAGAGGAACTAACAGTCCTTGGATTAGACAGAACAGTAGGTAATGGTGACAGGGAAACACTAGAAGTTTGACTAAGAGGAAGAGGAGCAGGGGACTGAGAGAATAACTCGGTGTATGGAAACCTAGACTCATTAAAAAGGACATCTTTGGAAATGAATAGTTTTCCAATAGGAGAAAGGCACTTATAGCCTTTGTGGGAAGAAGAATATCCGAGAAACAAGCATTCATGAGACCTAAAATCCAACTTATGAGTATTATATGACCTAAGGAGAGGAAAACAGGCACATCCAAATACTTTTAGAAACTTGTAATTAGGACCATATTTATATAAGACAGTGTATGGAATTTGAAAATTAAGAGATACTGTAGGTAACCGGTTTATAAGGTAAACAGCAGTTAGAAAGGCATGATCCCAAAATTGAAGAGGTAATGAGGCATGACTTAAAAGAGTGAGTCCAAGTTCTACTATATGTCTGTGTTTCCTTTCCACAACTCCATTTTGATGGTGTGTGTGAGGACATATTAACCTATGGTTGATACCTAGATCAGTAAGGAATTTAGTGAAGGGTCTAAACTCACCACCCCAATCAGTTTGTAATGATTTTAGAGGAAAACCGAATTGTAATTCAACCATAGCCTTAAATTGTTTGAAAATTTCAAAGGCTTCAGATTTTGTTTTTAAGAGATAAATCTAAGTAAACCTAGAATAGGCATCAACAAAGGTGATATAATATTTGAAACCAAGAGAAGAGGTGCTAGGGGAGGGACCCCACAAATCACTAAAAACAAGTTCAAGTGGCATGGTGTATGTGGTATGTGAAAGTGGTGAATGAATTCTGTGAGCTTTACCCATACAACAAGCTGCACAAAAATGAGAGGCATCTTTATTAGAAAATGGAATATTACATTGGTCCATTACAAGTTTCATTGATTGAGTATTGGGATGGCCTAATCTTAGATGTCATAGGTAAGTACAAGATAAAGGTCTAGAAGCCAAAACACTACTGTTTGAAGTGCTGGAAACCTCTGTAGTCAATAGCGGGCGTTGCGGCCGCAATAGCGGCGTGGCGTTGCGTAGCGAAGGCAGAGCGCCACGCAAAATGCCGTGGCGGAGCGGTTTACGCTATGGCCAGAAGGCCGGAAAAGCGCCAAATCGCGGGCGTATTGCTTTGAGCGCTCGCGAACGGGCGTAAAAGCGGAGAAAAACCTAGGTGTTTTCTTCCGAACTCGCTCTCTGTTCTCTTCTCGCAACTGCAGTGCGGTTCTGCGTTTTTCATGGTTTCGTTTAGAGAGAAAGCAAGAGGAGAGAGTAAGGCACGCTTTTTGAGTTTACTTTGTTTATTATTGATATATTAATTTTGACGAGAGAAAGCAAGAGAAATTTTTTATTATTGGTTGATTGAAATAAGAAGCGTACAAGGCACTGCTATCGACAAAAAGTAAAAAGTATAGTGCATTGGAAGCGCATAGACTCAGAGCAGGAATTGGTTTGATTGCTAAAAAAATCTCAATTGTTTATTATTTTGTGGAACTGTTTGTTAAAAAAATCAATTAATGGGAATTGGAAACTTAGCTACAGGGATTATAATTCCTATATTACTTAAATTACTTAATATTTATTAGTCAACATATTACTTAATTATTTTTAATATGATATATTACTTGTTTATTTTTTTTACCAAATATAATACTTAGTTATTTACATTGGTTCCATGGGCTTTAGGCTTAATTTCTACATTTCATATATTTTACTTAATATGCATTATTCAACATAATACTTAATTATGTGATATTTTTTGTCACTTAATCGCATCAATTATTTACATAATATAATAACTAATTGTATTATTTATTAGTATAGAATATATTTTTATCTATAAAATGATAGAAGTCTATGAATATGTGTTAAATTTTGTGTATTCTTTTATTTTCGAGTTTTTATGTGTAAGGTATAAATTGTTTGTATTGTTGTCCTAGACTTCGACGTAGCGGTCATACCGCTACCCGCTACACCACAATAGCGTTTTGGGGGTCGGCCGCTACGCTACGCTATCCGCCATTGACTACATAGCTGGAAATAGAAGCAGAAGCAGATCTAGAGCCTGCAGTGATGGAATTGACAGTAGACAGGGTGGACTTGGCAGCAGTGGACGGGGAAGATTGAACAGATTGCAGAAGCATGTTAGGGAACTCATAAAGTCCATCAGGACCAACTTGTCCCCGTAGCAATACTTCATTAGTTTCCTGAGATTTGACAAGACAATGATTAGCATGAAACTCAAAGAAAACTGAGTTGTCTTTACCAAATTTACTAACACCAACAAGATTCTTGGTTATGGAAGGAACTAAAAGTAGATTATGCAAGACAAGAGACATATTTGGATTAAAAGGAGACTGAAACACACTAGAACCAGAGGAATGTATTGGCAAACCTTGGCCGTTTCCTATGAATATTTGGTCAGGTTCAGTGAACGAACCAAGCTGCTGGATATTCTTTTGATCACTAGTCACATGAAAGGAGGCTCCAGAATCAGGGAACCAGGAGTTTGAGGCACTCGGAGCAAAGTTAGTTACCATAGCACTTGGTTGAGGTGCTTGAAAACCAGTAGGCCTTTGCTGTGATGAAGGCCACACCCAAGTATTCGAAGGAAATTGCTGTGGAAACATATTTGAAGGCATAGGTAACCCAAGGGAACCATAAGAACCATAGGCATTAGACATAGGAGGTCCATGGAAACCAAAAGCATCAGAATGAGGACTTTGAAATCCTTGAAAATTAGCAGGTATAGGAGGCTGAAAGCCTTGATTAAACCGATGCCAACAAGTAGCAGCCAGATGACCAAACTTGAAGCAAACTTGACACTGAACATTGGAGAATCGACCACCACGGCCACGGCCACGACTAGCACCACGACCACGGCCACGAAAAGAGGTATTTCTAGCAGATCCAGTCACGTTATTATTAGTTTGCGACTCATGAGTGAGATGAACTTGTGCAGAAGTATTCTCTTCTGCAGTTTGAGTAGAAGGCTTAGGCGCATGAGTCAAATTAACTGAGACCGATTCATTAATAGCTTTCTTCTTGAACTTATCAAGGCGAAGTTCATGAGCCAGAAGAAGAGCTTCAACTTCTTCAATATGCATGGATTTGAACTTGCTTTCAACAATAGAAATAACCGGTCCAAAGTCTTGAGGCAAACCTTCAAGAACTACATCAAGATGTTGATTCAGAGGAACCGGATCTCGAATTGACGCTAGAGCATCAACTAGAGCCTTGATTCGAAGCAAGTATTCAACGACAGTGCGATCATTGAGTTGCGTCGCGTGAAGTTCAGATCTCAATTGCCTCGCCTTCGCACGCGTTTGTTTCTGGAAATACGCATGAAGGTGCTCCCAAACCTCATACGCATAAATGCAACCAAGAACGCGCGAGAGGATTTCACTCGAAAGCGTCGATTGCAACCACGACTGAAGCATTTGATCTTTCTGCAACCACGCATGATACTCCGGATTCACCTTCGCAGCGAGGCGATCTGCATCAGTTAGGTATTGCGACGGAACTGCAGGACAAACGAGGAACTCGTGCATGCCATTCGCAATGACATAGGGCTCAACTTGTTGTCGCCAAATCAAGAAGTTCTTCTCAGTGAGTTTCTTTGAGATTTTGAGAGAAAATGACATTTGCGCAGATGAGCGATTGATCGGAGAGGCTTGAATCGGAGGGGGAGACGGTGGTGGAGGTGGAGGCGGCGGAGAATTTTCGTTCGAAGCGGCCATGGATCGAACTAGCTGTCAACACAGCTGTCAAAAACTGCCATAACTAACTGATACTTATCTAGTTTTATACTAAAGCATATCACTCTAATAGGAGGGATTGTTACATGACTCAGTATCATAGGTTCTAGGTGTTTCTTTTTTGTATTTCCTTGTGAGGAGGTCTTGTCTTCTTTCTTTGTACTCCATAAATTTTAGTTTTGTACTCCCTCTGTCTCATTTTGTTTGTCGTTTAAGGTTATGCACATTTCTTAAGAAAATGATTGATTGTACTAATTTCCATGGTAAAATAATCTCCCTTTACTAAAATACCCTTATTAATTAGAGTAGTTAGTAGTAGTGGAGTGGTAGTTAGGTAGGAGAACTAATTAATATTGGTTAGTTGAAATACAAATGAATAAGGGTATTATTGAAAAATAAGTAATTAATACTTCTTGATATTCTAAAGTGACAAATAATTTGAGACAATGAAATATTCCAAACATGACAAACAATATGAGACGGAGGGAGTATAAAAAAAGATAACTATAATTTTTCTGGCAGTTTGTTTTGGTTATAATTTGCAGATACTATAACCTCTCTTTGTATTTATTGTATCTTTCCATTAATTGCTTAATAGAGGTGCATTGCATTCCCCTTATTTCTTTCCCCCTTTTTCAAATATTTTGGGTCTGATTTATTATTTTTAAGCTTAACCTTGTGGCGTATTCTTTTTAATCACTATTAAAATGGCGAAAAGCTTTTATTGCTACTTAAGCTTTGTCTTCAATCTCTCTTCTAGGCTAACAGATCTCAGAAGCTTGATGACATTGCTCCTCAGTATTCTGTTACTGCTGAACTCAGTGGTTTGGTTGGTATTATTGCTGCTGTTTTTTTTCTGCTGTCCTTCCTACATCCCTTGTGTATCATTCTAATATTGTCTATTTATCAGGTTATATCCTTAGATGAGGTTCAGCTGCAACAAATGTTTCTTGTATGGGATTATGTCTGCACTTGCAGATTAAGAGAAAAGTAAGTTCATTGGCAGAAGCCTGTAACTATTATACTAGCACTGTTAAAGATGTGCCTTTGGGACATAATTTTGCTTGATGTTTAAATTAGTAGCTCTTGTAGAAGCAAAACAACATTGAAATATACAAAATGGAAGACTAAGGAAGGAAAAAAACTCTTGCACTGACAATTATTGGAGTCTTGCTTAATTGTTCTGCTTTTTCAACAATTTGTTGTTTATCAAAATATCTTTTATAACCTATTGAAGAAAACTCTTTAGTAGAGAAGTGATAGGCACGTGGCAAAGGGCAGTGAGGATAGAGGGAAACGGTTAGAAGGAAAAGGGGGAAATTATAACAAAATGGACAGGTGGCACTTGGGGGTTGGAGAGTAAGAAAAGAGGTGAGGTGTCTATACAGGAAGTGGGGGGGGGGACATGAGCAGTATGAGTGAGTTTGGATTGGCTTTGGGGGGTGGTAGGACGAGAGGAATAGCTGGTCTTTTTCTGGTCTGGGTATTTCCTTCCTAGTTCATTTTCTGTTTTATCCATCACTGTAAGGAGTGGTGCTCCAACAATAGCTGTTCAATTTATTTCTTTCGCGTGTTTCCTCATATTGTAAGTGAGGATTTATCCTCTGTTTCGTTACACATATGAATACATTTCCTATTTTCTCTTATATGAGTTTCTGGTACCTAACAATAAGTTTCCTCCTCTGTTAAGAACCTCGGCTAGGATGTCACATTGCAGTGGTTGAAACAATACCAGTGGATGTGAAAGATTCTTCCAGTCTTTGACTTCTCAGTTATTCTCTTATTATATTGAAACTTGAAAGCAAATACCCTGTATTCCTAATGTATTGGTTCATCTGGTCTATAATAAGATTGCTATAATGTTGATCTTGGAAGAATTCCCGTTACACAAATTATCTAATTCTTGTGTTATGTTCAACAGCTAAGGAGGCATTTGGATATACAACTTGTTGAATAAACGTTTACCGTATAATAGTTGTTTCTACAATCGAAGAGAAAATGAGGGTAGATTCTGCATAAGCTGGAAACAACTTATGACAATGAACTATTTGGAGGTGCTTATAAAAGTAGCTAAAGCAACTTATGGACATATAAACTATTTTCATAAGCTCTTCTAAACACTTATGCTTATATAAAAAGATAAGCCCAAATAAGCTCTTTTAAACGCCCGGTAGCACTTCTTAGTGTTAGATAGGAATTGAGAGAAGAGAGAAAACTCCAAGAGAAAATTCTGATGAAATGTTATTCTATTCCGATAATTTTCTATTGCAAGCGTTCATTTATATAGTGGTCTGGCCACATATATTTCTGTTACAATCAGTTTCAACAAAAAAAAAAGTGAATATTCTAACTACCATAAGAAGGTTCTAGATAATTAATAGCAGAACTACCCTATTTAAGACAATAATGAAGTGGAAATGTGAAACAGAATCACCACAGTAGAGAAGACTGTATTACACCCCTATAAGCTCATGGTGGGTGAGAGACTGGAAGTAACACACAAACATTGAGCTTTTCTCAAATATATAGGAACCTGGTCGGGGAGAGAGGTTTGGTGAGGGATCAACCCACTGGTTTTGAACAAACACATACTGGAGTTAGAGGTGCTTGCCAAGTACCTTTTCCTGCAAGAGAAGATCCAACTCCATGTGCTTTGTGACAACATGAAATACTAGGTTGTGAGCTAGAGAGACAAAACTTTGGTTGTAATCATATATCGTAGGTGTGGTAAAGGACTTTTAGGATCCCAAATGATGTTGGGTAGCTGATATGCTAAGAACCAAATTCACAGAATAGCAAAAATAGAGAAAGAATGGAGCAATGAAGATAAAAGACTGTTTTATTGATGAAATTGACAGTAAATGCAGAAGGGAGAATATCCCTAATGGCCACAGAGCCAAGCTCTTACAGAGGCATCATGCCTACTGTCCATAACAAATTCAGAATGATTTTTGAAGATACTCCTTTCTCTCTCTATTCAGCCCTATATAACAGAAAACCATCACACACACATCACACACATGGTCCATCTCTCTGCCACGTCAAAACGATATTGGGTAGCTGATATGCTAAGCCCACTTGGGCCCACACTATTATTTGGGATCCTAACAAGGACACTGCAAGTTCATAGAGCAGTGTTTGAAGCCACAACAGATCTGCAGTTGCTTAGGCAAGGCTGTATTCACTTATGCTGGATCAGGCTACCACTGTTTACATTCCACGCCACCGTAAAACCAGGTTAGAAAGGTTGCACCTTAATTGGTCCTTCGGTCATCAGTATCTGAGGCTCAATTTACATTGCAAAAGGCTCTGTTAGATTTTGGGCTTAACTCAAACCCACGTCTTGTAAGGTGAGTAGTGTTGTAGCTTTATAAGCTCTTTTTAGGCCTTATCTCTAATCAATGTGAGACTCGGGTTTTTCCCAATACATCCCGCATGCCTAGGGCTATTGGGCCTGGTGCGTGAATAATATGGTGGGTGGCCGAACAATAGATCTTGGATAGGCTCTGATACTTTTGGACCTAGCTCAACCCGATAAAATCAGTTTGTAAGGTGGTTTTAATAGGAAGAGGCTAATGCAATTTTGTTGGGTAGAAATAAGAGTCCCTTTAAGATAAGAGTATGCTATTGATAGCCATCCAATGAGATTCCAATGAGCAGGCCACGAATTGACACACATACTCTTATGACCATGGCCAAACCTGTTATGTGGCCACATCTTGATACATGGAAATTATTAAAGGAAACAAAGTTCTGTGGAGTCTCAGGATACGAGAGATTTACTCCTTGAGATTGAGATATATTAACGTGAGGTGATGTAGAATTAGGAGTAAATTGCTATGGAGTGAGAATTCGGACACTGATCGACCTTTTAAGCGTCATGTTTTGGAATTCGATTGCATGCTTTTGCCTGCATTTGAGCATTGAAGTGGTTGTGAATCTTCTCCCAGAGCTTCCATGAATGAATGCAACCAATGATGCGGGTAAGGATGCTTTTGAAAGAGAGGATTGTAGCCACGAGATGAGTAACTAGTCTTGGTGCTTTCGCACCATATATGCTTCATTGGCTTTGCCGATACCTCGATCCTGCTCTAATAGAAACCGTGGTGGATTGTGAGGATTAAGTAGGTAATGGTGGAGACGGTGACCTTTGATCACTGATTCGACTTGTTGTAGCCAAAAAAGGAATTAGTAGTCATCGAGCTTTTTGGAGATTGTTAGAATATAGAAAAAAGTATCTTAGAATATCTTGATATTATCTTGAATTATCTCATATGATTAGTTTCTTATCTTAGATTACTCCTAAGATTATTTTCTATATTACTTAGTTATTATGGTGATTTGTTTCCTAGTTTCCCTGTTTAATTAGGATTAAGAGTCTTGTATCCCTATAAATAGGGATTAATGTTTAGTCATTTATATCAAGTTATCATCAAGTTAAAACATATCATACCATTTATTATATTCAAAGTTCTTATTATTTCTCTAATTCTCTTTTCCTTCTTTTATTTATACCCACTTCATCATGGTATCAGAGCTGTACCATCCTCCGTGACTTGTCCCGTCACTATTCATCTTTCAAGTTCCTCTAAGTACAAAGGAACTCAAATAATTTTGTTAACCACAAAAAAAAAAATTCTGCCTTTTTTGTCTTATTAAAAGTCATCCTATGCTGTGTTTTGGCTTCATCCCTTTTAGCCTTTGGACCATCCTTGATCCATCTTACAAAATTTTATACAAAATTTGATTTGTCTTGTCCCAGTTTGGTTGCTGGGTGTTCAAGGGACACCACTGTCTAAACCTAAACAATCTTCTGTCGGTTCTGTTGGACTCGCCAGCCCTCCCTGGTCCTGTTTCACCCACTTTCAACTCGTGGGTCTCAAGTTTAAGGTGTGTTTCAAGCCTTTTTTTTTGCTGCATTTTTTTCCCTTTGCGCGTTTCTGCTTGCACCTCTGTTGTGCGTTTCTGGTTGTGGTGCTATTGTAAGTTTGTGGTTGTGGTTCTAGTTCTGGCGTGCCTCTCTGTTTGGTTCAGGTCTGGCTTAGTCGTTGCTGCTATTTTATTTGGCTCTTTAATGGTCTCTTCAATCGGTTGTTTGGTGATTTGTTTTGGGACAAGAATGTTACTACTTTGTTTTGTTTGAGAAGCAGAGTTTATTCGAGGTTCTATGTTTGATCAGAAACCATTGCGTATTCTGAAGTCGTGGCACCATCATCGATTCCAATTAGTGTTTCAACTGTTGAGTGAGCGCTGAATCGAAATTGTTTAAATTTGTTTTGAAGTTGTAACACTTCTAGTTAAGGTTTCAGCTACTAGAGTGAGTACTCACCTAACATCTTTTTTGTTTGGAGTTTTGACACCTTTAAGTTTGGGCTTCAGCTGTCGGAGTGAGCGTTGGCCCAATATCATTGAGGTTTGATTTGTAAGTGGTGACACCTTTCAATTAAGACTTTGGTTGCCGGAGTGAGCGTTGGCTCAATATCGTTGTAATTTGGTTTCGCTTCTGGTTTGTTTGTGACTCCCCCTACAACTCGTGGTTCTATTTGTTCATTGCTTCTGAGTCTCGGTTCCATTTCAGACTCCTCTTTGAAGACTGGTTTGAGTTTTTTGGTTTGCTTCTGTCTTAAGTGGTTGAGCCTTGTTGGAGTCCCACATTGGATAGTGATATGGCCTCAACAGTGGTTATAAACGGGGGGCAACCCTCACCTTATAGGGTGAGGACATAGGATGAGGCCTCAATGATGGTTATAAGTGGGGGCAACCCTCATCCTATGTCCTCACCCCATAGGGTGAGGGTTGCCCCCCGTTTATAACCACTGTTGAGGCCATATCACTATCCAATGTGGGATTCCAACACAATCCCTCACGCCCAGGACCGAACATCTGGAGCGTGAAGTTTGCAGGACTGATTATCTGTGCCTGGCCCAACGGGTCTTGATAGGCTCTGATATCATCTTAGAATTTGGGGTTGAGTTAGGGAATACTGTATTATTGATGAGGGAAGATTTGCACCATTCATTCTAGTATTTTAGCCGAGTTTGAGCTAAAACTGGTTTCAACCTTTCATTACTTGTACATAACAGTATAACAGAAGGATTGTATAATTTAATTGTATCAAATGCTCTCTGGCTTTTGCAATTCCTTGATTATCCAAATGTGATGTGCTATTAATTTGTTCTTTTCCCTTCTGTAATTGTTAAGGAAAAATTGCCTTTCTCGGATTAGCGTGATAACTATTATTCTATGTTGACTTGTGCTCAAATCTTAATCTTTGAGTGAAGTTGTTGCTTTAATATAAAAAGTATTGTTTTTTGAAATATTTTTATCATTATATTATGTAGGTATGGTTGCTTTTGTCCCTGGCATTGTATTCTTTAAATGAAATTGATGCTCTGATGTTAGAAGTATAGTTTTAACTTTTAATTTGTTTATCATTATATTATGTAGGTATGGCCGTTTCCGTCCCTGGCATTGTCCTTTACCAAGAAAATGTGAAGGTTGGCAAATATTTTGGTGGCACTATGCACAGGAATCAGTCCTTTCAGATGTTCGTAAGAAACTAAAGAAAACTTCATGGAAATACTTCGGGGATCGATTGTAAGTTCATGTAACAATGATTCTATTCAGTTAAGTAGTTTATATGTGGGTGATTTCGCTCTTTCCGTGTGTGAGAATATAACTGTCGGGTGTTTGCCTTATGTAATAGAATAAGCTTTCCAGCTTTGTACAGCTGTCATAACTCTCAACTAACTATTAGTTAGAGGCAGTTACCCTTTGTAATAATGTATAAATACTTCCTTCTGTATCTGATTCAGATGAAGCAATACATAATATACAATTTTCACTCTAACTCACTTTTCCCTTTTCTCTGAAACTCAATATTCTGTAACATTCATTGTATGCTTGGCTTCTTTTGATGGGGTTGTGGTTTCAGAGAATTTCATCATTTTGTTTATCTTTATTTATTTTTGTGCTATCCTGAAAGTTTATTATTTTTTTTCCAGCTAGTGGGCAAAGTGTTCGGGTGTTTGCCTAATGTAATAGAATAAGCTTTCCAGCTTTGTACAGCTGTCATAACTCATAACTAACTATTAGTTAGAGGCAGTTACCCTTTGTAATAATGTATACTTCTGTATCTGATTCAGATGAAGCAATACATAATATACAATTTTCACTCTAACTCATTTTTCCCTTTTCTCTGAAACTCAATATTCTGTAACATTCATTGTATGCTTGGCTTCTCTTGATGGGATGTGGTTTCAGAGAATTTCATCATTTTGTTTATCTTTATTTATTTTTGTGCTATCCTGAAAGTTTATTATTTTTTGTTGAAAATAAGATAGGATCTATATATTTATTGTATAGGCAAATCATATCATGTAATTAGGAATAGGATATCTTGTAATTAATTGTTTTGATTTCTCTTTAAGCCTATATAAAGAACCTTCGTTGTGTAGTTGAAACACACGGTATTCAGCATATGTCTCTCGCTTTCTCTCTATTTCAACATGGTATCTAGAGCCTAAAGAGAGGCAACCCTAAAACCGTGCTTACCCGGTGGACCCACTGTCCTCCGATGACAAATTTTTTTGGCAAACCGTGTTTCAACTCCGGTTTGCCCCTTCTCCACTGCCGTGACCCATTCCGGCACCCTTTTCCGGCCTAAAACCGCCACTGCCGCCGTCAGCCGCCCTCATCTCCGGCGACCTTTCCGGCAACCGACCCCACCACCGTACTCGCCTCCGTGAGACCGGCCCATCCCTGAAATCTCAGCTCCAGACGCCGTCCCACGCGCCGTCACGCGCCGCTTCTTCGCCGCGGCCCATCTTCTTCCAGCCGCCGTCGCCGCCGCGCGTGGAAGCGCGTGCGGCCTCCCCTCTGTCCGCGCTTTCATCTCCGGCGTCGCCCCACCACCCCGGTCCTCGATGTGCAGTCTCATCAAGTCCACACTTCATCCCACTATCAAATCGATTTTCTATCCTCATCTCACGTGTGAATCGGTTTAGAGTCAGGCTAAGGCACTCTACACCAATGATATTCAGCGTCTTTATAGTGTGGTGCATGATGTGGGAACCCTCATTGGACCAAAGAAGTTGGATGGCCCTATGTCTGCCTATCTCGGTCGTGTTCTTGCTGCACTCCATCAATTTAATGAGCTCCACCTCATTTGCATCTGCCGCAGATGAGAAGAAGAAGGAACTTGAGCTAAGCACATTCTTTATGCTCCTTGGCCTTTATGGCTTACCTCAGAGTACACCGCCATCCGTGGATCGATTTTGGGATCTATGTTATTCCCACCATGTTCCGCCGCTTCTTCCGCCTTCTTCCGGGTCCCTTTGAAGTCTACCTCGAGCTTCGCTTGCTCCCGGCGCTGTGACATCACGCGCCTTGCATCTCAGCACAACAATCAGGGGCATGCGCGAGGTTCCACATCCAACAATAAGAATCGTCCCAAATGTGATCATTGCAACCGTATGGGACACACTATCGATCGATGCTGGAAGCTACATGGGCGCCCTCCACGTCCGGTAAATTCAGCTCAGACCACTATGCCTGACACACATTAGAACTCGGCTCAGCCTAAGCCAACTCCACCCGACTATGAAGAATTTCTCCAATGGTTTGAGAATCGCCAGAACTCCGGATCCACTGCTTCGGTTGCACACACTGGTAATTCATTTGCTTGCATCTCTCAAGCCTAATTCCCTTGGCCCCTGGATCCTTGACTCTGGTGCATCCGACCACATCACTGGTAATAAAGCTCTTTTATCCCCTCTTTCTACATCTGGTTACTTACTTAGTATGACTTGACCGGTGGTGCGAAACCAAATCCCAAGGCGGATTGCATCGCCAAACTCCTCCCTTCCTGTCGATTAATTACGTACTTTACGTTCCTGAGTGCCAATTTAATTTGCTTTCAATCAGTCGTTTGACCCGTTCTCATAACTGTGATGTTACCTTTACTAATAACAATGTTACCTTGCAGGACCAGAAATGCGACGCAGACGATTGGAATCGGATGTGAGTCTAATGGCCTCTACTATCTATCCTCATCCAGGTGTGCTCGCCACGCAGATTCTCCTCTTATTATCCATGCTCAGTTGGGTCATCCAAGTCTTCACAAGCTTCAGAAGCTGGTGCCTAGTCTCTCCAAGTTATCTAGTTTAAATTGTGAGTCGTGTCAGTTAGGGAAACACATTCGTAGTCACTTTCCTGATAGAGTCAATAAACGGGCTTCGTCCCCTTTTGCTTTAGTTCACTCCGATGTTTGGGGTCCGTCTCGCACTAGTACTACTTTTGGGTCCAAATATTTTGTTACTTTCATTGATGATTTTTCGCGTTGTACTTGGTTATTTTTAATGAAAAACAGGTCTGAGTTCTCTATTTTTGACCAATTTTATCAAGAAATTAAAACTCAGTTTGGTGTTTCTGTTCGCTCTTTGCGTAGTGACAATGCCCGTGAATACTTGTCCCAACAATTTCAAAATTTTATGGCATCTAACGGCATTCTTCACCAAACATCCTGTGCTCACACACCTCAACAAAATGGGGTAGGCGAGCATAAAAAATCGGCACCTCATTGAAACCACTCGGACTCTGCTTCTTCATAGTAATGTCCCAACTCGTTTTTGGGGGGATGCTGTTCTAACAGCTTGTTATCTCACAAACCGCATGCCTTCTTCTGTGCTTGATGATCGAGTGCCACACTCGGTACTCTTTCCACATATCCCTCTCCATTCAGTTTCGCTTCGTGTCTTCGGGTCCACATGTTTTGTCCACAATCTCACTCCTGGTCTTGACAAACTCTCACCTCGTTCACTCAAATGTGTCTTTTTTGGTTACCATCGATCCCAAAAAGGTTATCGTTGTTATTCACCTACTCTTCAACGTTACCTTATATCTACCGATGTTACCTTTTTCGAAGTCTGTGCCTTACTTTGAGTCGACTCACTTGTCTCCGAGCCTCTTTCTGCGATCCTCCCAGTTCCTCCTGCGATTGAGCTTCACGAGATTGTCACCCAGATACTCCATCTGTGGACCCCAGTGTGCGACCACTACAGACTTATCATCGCCGCCACGACCTACCGAGGTACATATCCTGCTCCTCGCTCTCGCTTCCCGACATCGAGGCCATGCCAGACTCACCACCGACGCCATCTCCTTTGAACCTCGCCACCGAGTCCGACCTTCCCATTGCCCTTCGTAAAGGTATACGGCGTACTCGTGAACCCATCCCCTCATTACATTGCTTTGAGTTATCATCGCCTTTCTCCTCCACATTACACTTGTTTGTCTTCTTTGTCTTGTCTCTATTCCTAACACTCCAGGTGAAGCTTTATCCCACCGGAATGGCGGCAAGCAATGATTGACGAGATGTGTGCTCTTCAAAGCGATGGTACCTGAGGCGGTCTCTACCTCTGGAAAGTCCGTGGTCGGTTGTCGTTGGCTTTACACCGTCAAGGTTGGGCACGATGGTAAGATTGATCGATATAAGGCCGGTTGGTGGCCAAAGGTTACACTCAAATATTTAGGCGGGATTACGGTGACACCTTTTCACTGTGGCTAAAATGGCGTCCGTTAGACTCCTCATTTCCATTGCCGCCATCCGTCGTTGGCCACTTCACTAACTTGATATTAAAAATGCTTTCTGCATGGTGATCTCAAAGAGGAAGTCTATATGGAGCAACCACGGGTTTGTTGCTCGGGGGAGTCTCTAACATGGTTTGCCAGCTCTACAGTCTCTCTATGGTCTTAAACAGTCTCCACGAGCTTGGTTTGGCGGTCAGTTCTATAGTCACGTGATTTGGTATGATTCATTGTAACAATTATCACTGCTTTCTATCGCCATTCATTTCAAGGATGTGTTTATCGATTGTGTATGTGGGCGATATTGTGATAACCGGTAGTGATCAGCAGGTATAATCCGGTTGAAGCGATATCTCTCACAAGTTTCGTGACTAAGGACCTTGGTAAACTACGTTATTTTTTGGGTATCGAGGTAGCGCAATCCAAGGATGGTCTGGTGATTTCACAGAGGAAATATGCTATGGATATTCTTGAGGAAACAAGTTTATTGAATGCCAAGCCAGTTGATACTCCTATGGACCCAAATGTCAAACTTCTGCCTAATCAGGGGGAGCCCCTCTCATATCCAGGGAAGTACAGGAGATTGGTTGGTAAATTAAACTACCTCACAATCACCCGTCCAGATATTTCCTTTGCAGTTAGTGTAGTAAGCCAATTCTTAAATTCCCCTTGCCAGGATCATTGGGATGCTGTAATACGCATCCTGAAGTATATTAAAAGTGCTCTAGGAAAAGGTCTTATTTATGAGGATAAAGGTCATACTCGAGTAGTTGGTTACTCAGATGTCGATTAGCGTGCTCACCCATCGATAAGCGATCCACCGCCGGGTATTGTGTACTAGTTGGAGGAAACTTGATATCCTGGAAAAGCAAGAAGCGAGAATGTTGTAGCAAGATCTAGTCTTTGGTGAATGTGAGCCATGGCATTAGTGACTCAAGAGCTCATGTGGTTGCAATCACTTCTCAAAGAACTCAAGTTTGGAGAGGATATGCCAATGACAGTGATATGTGATAATCAAGCGACATTGCATATTGCCTCCAATCCCGTATTTCATGAGAGGACTAAGCATATTGAGGTGGATTGTCATTATACCAGAGAAGATCGAATCGGGGACATCACCACTAGCCGTCAATTCCAATGACCAATTGCGATGTCTTCACTAAATCTCTAAGAGGTCCTCGAATCAGTTATATATGTAACAAGCTTGGTGCATACGATTTATATGCTCCAGCTTGAGGGGGAGTGTTGAAAATAAGATAGGATCTATGTATTTATTGTATAGGCAAATCATATCATGTAATTAGGAATAGGATATCTTGTAATTAAATTGTTTTGATTTCTCTTTAAGCCTATATAAAGAACCTCCGTTGTGTAGTTGAAACACACGGTATTCAGCATATGTCTCTCGCTTTCTCTCTATTTCAACATATTTTTTTTCCAGCTAGTGGGCAAAGTGTTCTGTTGTTATTTTTGTATCCCAAAATAAACTTTGTCCCGTAATTAATCTTTTGTTTGTATATCTTCCCCGTCTTTGAGAATTGTTATTATTATTTTTGTTTCTGTTTCCGCTTTGCTATTATTTCTTCTGTATTTAGGTCTTCCAAAGGGAGCGTTTCATTTTAGAGCAAGAAATCTCAATCATCAAAGATAAAATCAACCGTTGATATTACATGCACACATACACAACAAATAATGTATCTGTTAAATTATTAGCCGTTGGTTGTTTCATCGGTTGTTGAGATTTCTTACTTCACCTTCTAAAGGGAGAGCTTCCTTTAGAGGAGCTAAATGTAGCCTAATCCGTTTCTGTTTTCCCATTGCAAAGTCCTGATCCTCTGTCTGTATTTTTCTAATGTTAAGGCATTTAGAATGTCCTACAAGGCCTACCATTTGTTTGGTATGTTGTTTTGATAGATTCATCTTGTGTTTCGCCATTGCCTTACCAATGATTAGTTTTATATAGATTCTGAAGTTTCTTTTTCTTTTTCTTTGTTTTTTTTGGGGCTGGGAGGGGGTTTATCCTATGAAGCACGGACACTGCTGTCCAACGGCGCGTCGGAGCGTCCGACACGCATCCGACACCGACGCGCGTACGACGCGCGTACGATGCGTGTCAGACACGCGCCGCAGGTGTCTGGTTGAAAATAAAAATAAAAATAAAAGGCGACACGGTAGAGACACGGGCGGGACACCTTCGGAAGAAAAAGGGACACGGCTGACTTGAAAAAGTCCATTTTTTTTTTTTATTTTAAGATGGAAAAAAAAGGTCAACACGTACTGTCATAGAGACTTCGCAGTCGCACAAGCAAATCCTAGATGCTCATCTTTTCGCCAAGACGCCGCTTATGCGTTCTTGACGTCTTGCTTCATCGCATGTGTTTCATCTTCGTTAAATCGACGACCCGCGAACTCAGGTGCCTATATCGCTTGTGTGTTTCATCTTCGCTCGCTTTTCTAATTCATCTTCGTTTGCGGACGTCTTGCTCATCTTGCTCAGATTTCATCTTCGTTCAATCATTACGCTTTTCTAATTCATCTTCGCTTGCCCACATCTTGCTCTGTATTATATATTTTTTGTTTACGTGTTTCTTTTTTTTTGGTCTAAAGTTTCTCTGTTTCTTTCTCTCGTTGAATCGACACTTTCATTGAACACACATTTGTTGGGGTGGGATACGTTTTTGAACTAACACGTTTCATTATTTTTAATTGGTGACAGACAATTTGTGCATCTATGGTATACCATTCTAAATTTGTTTTTTATTGAAAACAAAGAAATAGAAGGAACAGTAAATTTTTAATAGGAGGACTGGAGGAGCATTACAAGCGGTGCTGAATTTCTTGCTTAGTTTATTTGTGGGTGTAGTAGGTTTTAGATAATATATAATTTTTTATTATCAATTTAAATATTTTATAAATAATGCTCATATTTCATTTGATATATTAATATATTAATAAATATATTAATAATAATTATTATATATATATATATAGCGGTGTCGGTGTCCTGTATTTTTTACATTAGCGGTGTCCACGTGTCCGTGTCCGTGTCGTGTCGCGGTGTCCGTGTCGGAGTCCGTGCTTCATAGGGTTTATCTTTGAAAATCTAATCTAATAATAATTCTAAGGTTTTGATAGTTCCATCAGGGTATTGTCCATTTTCTGTTTCTGAATAGATTCCTTTTCCTGAAATGATTTATGCATCCTATTCTAGATAGTTATCCTTGGTTGTTAGATTTAGGTTCCCCTTCTGTCTAGTTTCAAAGTACGCAGATTATGAGCTTGATTGGTTGTTGTACAATGCTGCATAGGTTTCATTCACGTTGTACTTTCTGAAGAGGGTTTATTCATATTGAGCATTGTTCATGTAATGCATTTCTACGAATTTGTTGAGAAAACAGAAAAACGAGAGACCGTGTGAATAAATCTGTCTCTCTCAATTACACAATGGAGCTGAAGATTGTTGTTTCCCTAATTAACATAAATATTTAGTTTTACTCAGCCTATAAAATGTACTTACATATTGCATAAATTCCATCACTCCCTATCATAATGGAGCATGCATGTTATCTGTTGGTATTATGGGATTATGGCAAACTCCATAAAGATGTTGATTTTTGTTGGTATTAAGGACCTTGGCTTGCACCCAAACTGACTTAGAAGTGATGTGAGCTTGAAAGATCTATTCAAAGAGGGATAACTGATGGATTTGATGCCATCACAGAGTTAGGCATCAATCTTAATACAGCTAGAGCACTTGGGTCCACTGTAAAATCAGCTTTGGCGGTGTGTTGGTTTTCATATGCTTGTCTAATAAGCCAATGTTTGATGTCAGAGGCCCGGGATCGTAGTTGCTTCCATCCAGCTTGTCAATAGAGAGAGGGGAAGTGACATAGTTGGTCAATTAATCTTAGCCATATTAATCTTAAAACCTTAAATCATCTAAAAAAAAGGAATTATATAATGAACAAGCAGGAACCCATGCTTATGATCTTTTGAAAACAATATTATGTCATATGCATACTGAATTGTGAAACAGTTACTTCTGCATGATCAAGGGTAGGACCGTTGATCAAACACTTAGTCTATTGCTGAAGACAACAGCTGACTAAATCCTGTGTGTGTTATATTTCTCTATGTTCTTATTCTATGTGCTACCTCTCTTTTTAAACAATATGTCCACCAATTAGTTTTTTAGGTTGTGAATTGTGTCCTTGTGCAGTCTTTTGTTGGCTGTCATCTACCTTGCCAGTAATTCTTTTTGTTTCCCGGATGCAGGAGCTACCGTCGGAAATACATGAACTTGTACAAGATTAAGTTGGATTTTCTCCAACAAGAGCAGGTGGTTTCTATTTTTCTTGTTCTTCGAAGCCATACACGTTTAGATCTATGTTGTGTAATATTTTCATATTATTGCATTTATGTTTGCAAAAAATGTATTTTAGTGGTTACATGGTGTTGGAAAGTATGTAAATGTTAGAGAATACCATTGTATAGGCTTATATACGATTCTAATGTGTTAAGAGTTAGTTGCGGCTGTTGGCAGCAACTAACTCTTAACTGAGTTATAAATACTTGTAATAACCCATCTCAGTTTAATAATATCATTTCCAGAGTTTCAGAATCAGATTACAGTTTTAGTTTGTCTCTTCTTCTCTCTCAGTTTTCATCATAGCAATCCCGTATCTGTTTCTTACATGGTATCACAGAGCTTGTGAAGCACAACAATGGCTTCTGATCTTGAACCACCTCACTTTTCTTCTTCACCTGATTATATCTGTTTCCTCAAAGAAGAGTTTAGAGACTTGAATGGTTCTGAATGACTTGAGAGATTAACCCTCAATTACTAATAATATGTACAACCAAATCCTTGATTATAGGGATAAAGAAAAAGCAAATCAGATCTGAATCTACCTATTTGTTACCGTTAGAAAATGTGAGAAATATCTAATTATATTTGTTTTATATCTTCGGACTATTTTAGAGTATCCTAGATGATATGCTAGAATTTTGTATTTTATGATTTGTTTCCTTCTTTAGTTATGATCTTCATAATTATTAGGCATATTATATCATGTAAATAGGAGTAGAATCTCCTATATTTATTTGTATTTATTACATTAAACCTATATAAAAAGGACCCCGCTGTGTAGTCAAAACACACGGTATTCAACATATGTCTCCTCTTTTTTCTCATTCTACATGGTATCAGAGAGGGTTTTTATTTTGTGACCTTCGTTTGTGATTCACCCGTCGCCGGCAGTGCCACCTTCCAGTTTTTCGGTGTGTTTGAAATCTCTCCTGTCGTGTCTTCCTTCCGGCGTGTTCCGAATCTCTCTTTCGTCATATTCCTCTCTTCCGGCGTGTTACCTTCGCCACCGTGTTTTCACATTTCCAGCGTGCCTGCACTGTTTCCGACCAGAACAGCCACCGTCTGCCGTCACCAGAAATTTTTTCCGGCGGATTTTCTGGTAAGACCACAACCATCAGAATCGGAATTCACCGATCTACCCAACTATCCAAGTTTCCAGCCAAGATGCCTACTCGCGCACTCACTGCGCTATCTTCTCTGTTTTTCAAAACGCGTCGCCGCTGTTCACCCCTGTTCCAATTTGGGCTTGGTTTTTTGTTTTGGTACTTGGGTACCTAGGTTCTAGTGCAAACCGTCATTTCTCTCTCCTGTCTGACGCATTTTGTCTCTCCTCTTGACAACCCATCTGGTTAAATCTTTTAGTGGTTACTTTCTTGTTATAATTTTTGTTTGTCATGCAATTTTTCTCACTAATAGATCATATCAGTGGCTTCTATTCCCACCGACGACTATTCCGGTGATAACTCTTTTTCCGCAGATAAATCATTTTAGTGGTGACTGCTTTTCCCATCGATGATCATTTCGGTGGTGCCTTCTCTTCCCACGGACGATCATCTCGATGGTGACTTATTATGATTATGACTCACACTAGCCCAGCTTTTTGTCCCAGATACTCTGGCCTCGACCTTTTTCCTAAGTGCACTGACCCCGTCTTCATCCTAGATGCACTGGTCTAGTTTCGTCTTTGTCCCAGATGCACTGGCCTGGTCACTATCCCAGAAATAGTTGCCAGACTTAGTTTCAAGTTTAGAAGTCTCCAATATTATTGGTTTGAAGCTTCCAAATGTTGTTTTGAGAAGGGCGGACCTTGCTTTACTTCATTGCTTGCCAGGAAATTTCTTTTAGGCTGATGATTATTCCAGCTATCTGGCTAAGCTATCTTTTTAGCAATTCTCTCCGGCTTCTCCAGCATCCCTGAGTTGCCTTCCCAATCATTGTTTTGGTGGAGCTAAATTTTCATTTTTTTATTTATTTTTATTTCGTGGGAAATGTGTTATTTTCTTGTAACAAGCTAAAAACTTAGTAAGCTTTAGCTTGAGGGAGAGTGTTAGAAAATGTGAGAAATATCTAATTATATTTGTTTTATATCTTTAGACTATTTTAGAGTATCCTAAATGATATGTTAGAATTTTATATTTTATGATTTGTTTCCTTATTTAATTAGGATCTTCATAATTATTAGGCATATCATATCATGTAAATAGGAGTAGAATCTCCTATATTTATTGTATTAAACCTATATAAAAATGACTCCACTGTGTAGTCAAAACACACGGTATATATAAAAATGATTCCACTATGTAGTCAAAACACACGGTATTCAACACATGTCTCTCTCTTTTCTCTCATTCAATAGTTACAATAGAATATTTACACAATCAAGATAGTATCATGATAGAAATTCAAATATCTCAACAAGTTGAAAGAAAATGAGAGAAAATTCTGAATTTACAAATTCTGAAATGAATTGTACTATATAGAGTTCTGTGTGACTGATATGTGTGTGTGTGTGTATATATATGTATATGTATATATAAACTAAGCCTAAATACCTCAGGTAGTTACAGCCAAAAAAGAGAACAGAACAGGAAAACAGCTGTACACAGTATACAAAATGACTTACAGACAGATAAACTACACACTTACACTTTCTTCACAACCCCCAAAAAAAAACCCACAAAAAAAAAAACAGTTCAAGGTGGATGAGCTGGGGAAGGCAGCTCAGATACATTGATCTTGTCCCTTTAGCAACAGAAAGCGAGTAAGGATAGTGACTCTGTTGGGAGGTCAGCCCTCAACACCTTTTCCGTGACAAAGAATAGGTCAATTTCCTTATGGTTTGTTCTGGCTTGAAGCACTGGATTATGAGCCAAGGACACAACACTTTGGTTGTTACGGAAAATCAGAGGTGCCGAAAATGAAACACGAAGTTCAGTCAACAAGGTCTGAATCCAGAAAATGTCTGCAGTAACTTGGGCAAGGTTGCGATACACAGCCTCTTTGACCGGGCAACTGCCTGTTGTTTTCTTGACCACCTAGAAACCAAGTTAAGGCCCAGATAAATGGCAACAACTGATTTGGATCTGCGATCATCAGGATCTGCAAGCCAATCTGCATCACAGAATGCCTTCAAGGAAATAAGCTGATGCAGAGTGGCTGGGAAAATGTCAGACCACAATCAGTGTTATCAATGGCGGATTATGGCTGCCAGCCAAAAATCTGCCATATAAGTATGACGTTGCGGCTTATGGAGGATTTAATGGGCATTGCGGCCTTTGGTGGATGGCACAGAATCCGCCATGCCATAACGCCATGGCAGAAATTTGACAACACTGACCACAATGTAAAGTTGGTGCCCTTGAGATACCTTAGGATTCTCTTGACTGCTGTCGAATGAGACTCAATAGGATGGCACAGAATCCGCCATGCCATAACGCCATGGCGGAAATTTGACAACACTGACCACAATGTAAAGTTGGTGCCCTTGAGATACCTTAGGATTCTCTTGACTGCTGTCGAATGAGACTCAATAGGATTAGCCATAAACTGGCACACCTTATTGACAGCAAAAAATGTGAACCAGTCTTGGATAGTTTACAACCAGAGGACATAGGAGAAGAAATAGATTTTGCCCTAGCCATGTTAGTCTTGCCAAAGATGCCTTATGTATTTGCTTTGAGCTAGGAGTAGAGAACAATTGAGCTGCTTTCTGACCTCAATACCCAGAAAATAGTCAAGAATATAGTATCACTCAATTGTTTTAAGGCAAAAACAGAATTCAGCTTGTGAATTAAATGCTGAACACTATGAGAAGAGCTCCCGGTGATGATTATGTCATCTACATAAACCAACAAACACACCACTGCGCTGTTCTAATTATAGACTAAGAAAGGGGATTGTATTTACTGTCCTTAAAACCAAACTGTAGTAGAGTGTGTCTCAGTCTTTCAAACCACTGCCTTGGGACCTGTTTAAGGCCATAGAGAGCTTTATCAAGCTTGCAAACTAGAGAGGGATTGACACATTCAAACCCTTGAGGTTGTGCACATAGACTTCCTCATCTACAAGACCATTGAGGAATGCATTGTTAACATCAAGTTGCCACATATTCCAAATTATTAGTGAGTGCCAGGGTGAGAATCAGCCAAATTGTTACGGGCTTAACAACAGAGGAAACAGATTCAATTAAAATCAATCCCCTGTAATTGATGAAAGTCTTTGGCCACTATTAGAATTTTGGGCCTAACTCATCCTTACAAATCCGATTTGTAAGGTGAGAGGTGTCCCTTGCTTATAAATAAACTCTTGTGAGGCCCTACCTCATCCCCAATACTATTGGGATTGGTGCGTGTATAATGTGGTGTGTGGCCCAACAAGGATCTAGGATAGGCTCTGATACCATATGAGAATTTTGTGCCTAACTCATTCTTACAAAACGGTTTGTAAGGTGAGGGGTGTCCCTTGCTTATAAACTCTTGTGAGGCCTTACCTCTAGTCAATGTGAGAATTGAGTTTTTCCCAATAGCTACTAATATGCCCTTATTAAGAGTCCCATCAGCATTTTCTTTTAGACGAAACACCCACTTGTAACCTATAGGTTTTCTATTGGTTGTTAGAGACACAAGAGACCATGTGTTATTTCTTGTAGTGCTGCAAATTCTTCCTGCATGGAAGCATACCACTTAGGATCCTTTAGGGCTTGTTTGGTATATGAAAGAAAGATAGAGGAAATGAAGAGAAAAGAATGGAAGGGAAAATAGGAGAAAAATAATAGAAAATGAGATGATTGTGTAGTGGTTTGGTTTGAAAGAAAAAGAATGGAAAGAGCGAGAGGAAAGAAATAGATATATTTGATAAATGACATAAATACCCTTATATAAAAATATGTTGTAAATTAAATAAGAAAAATAATAAAAGAGAAAATAGAAAAAGTAATAAAAATAAATAATAGAATATTGTAGTAGAATAAAAAATAGAAAATAATAAAATAATATAAATATTTTAAAAATAAAAAATAAAGCAAAATAAAGAATATTACAATTAATAAGGGGTAAGACTGTAAATTTTTTAACCCATCCCCTCTTTACTCTCCTTTTCCTTCCAATTTGGGAAGAAATAATAAATGTGGTGGCCCCACCAGTAATTTTTCTTTCCTTCCCAAATTTTCATCTTAACCAAAGGAGGGAACTATTCTTGGTAATTGTGTTTTCATTCCCTACTTTTCTTTTCCACTAGGTTTCATGCCTTCCAAACTATACCTTAAGGCTTGCTTAACATTCTTAGGTTCCACATGGGCAAGGAAGAGATTTGGGTGCAGTCTAGTTTGAATGATTCCTGGCTTGGACTTGGTTTGCATAGGATGACTGTTACTGTTAGGAGGCCTAGAAGGATCTTTCTGAACAACTCCTGACCTGGACCCAGCTCCTGAACATTGTGTAGGCCTCCTCACAAATGATCTTCCTTTCACTAAATTAGCTTACAATCCAAGCTCAGTTGTGTGACCATCTCATTTATTCAATGGCTCAAACCCTTTTTCAGCCCCCCGGGGGGGGGGGGAGAGTATAAAAATTCATGTAGTATCTATAACCTATTCCTTTACTGATTTTATTGTTGTTTGTTGTCTTACTTATTGTATTGAGTTACAGTGTTATATGTATACCTTTCTAGCTAGGTTGCCTATAGCTTTTTGAAACTAGTCTGGTTCTATTCTATCTAGAATCATGTATTACAGTAACTAACTGAAACAGATTCAGTTCCGTTGGACAGTTACTTAGCCTCAGTCTCTATATATATGTGACTATTCTCTGGTAAACTTAGGGTTTGTCTGGTTTAAACTAGGGGAAGGAAGGGAGGGGAAATGAAGGGGAGAGAGATTTTAATATAGGGGAAGGACTGCTTCACATTTTACACCCTTATAACTTTTTTATGTTACGTTTCATCTAAGGATATTTTAGTTAATGCATTTAAAATTTTTATCAACCCATCTTCTCTTCCCTCCTAATCCCGGGAGCCAAAATAGAGTCAAGACGGATTTTGCTCCCCTCCCCTTCAAAAAATTGAAGCAAATTAGAAAGATTGAATTTCCCTCCCCCCTCCTCCGCTTCATTTCCCCACAAGCTAACACTGTTAGATTTTCAGAACATTCAATAGTAATTGCAGTTTCACTCTCTCTCTTCTACCATAATCATAGTTGTTTGTTTGTCAGTGTTGACTAACAGATTTTTAGGTTTCTGTTATAAGTGCATATCTGTTTACATACGAGGTTTTATACTCTCTGTATAATCAATCAATATTCAGAAATTCAGATTCACTTCCTTTTCTCTCTGCCATATTCTCTAATGGCGTTACTTTCAGACTATCCCCTTGATGTTTGAGATTTGTATTTTCTAGCCAGTTGATGATGATGTTCTTAGAGATTTGGAGCAAATGGAGAAGGAATCAGATCTAGATGATCTTTTGAATTATCGATCTGCTGCAGAATATGAGATGCAGGTAAGATTGCAACAGGTCATGGATGAATACTCAGTATTTGAATGTTTGATGTTTGATGTTATATTCTATAGTTGATTCACCAATTTTGGGTATCTATATGCTGATGCAATGCATTTTTGAGGCGTGCATTTGAATGATTGGTTTGTAAAGCTCTTGCTTTTTATGTTCTTACAGGAATATCTTTCTAGGTATTCTACTCCTAACAATGGTAGGATTCACACTGATATTCCTACAGATAAGTCAGGGAATGATGAGCATACCGTCAAATCACGGGGATGGTTAAATTGGCTATCTCGTGGCATGCTTGGTGCTGGTGGAACTGATGATTCCAGTCAATTTTCTGGGGTTGTGTCATATGATGTTAAGGTACGTGTTTTCAATTATTTGTCAAGTTACTACATTATCTCGAGCCTCGAGGGTTGGTCTATTCTTTGTGCTTGTTTTGGGTTGTAATCTGGAATTAACTCTGGTGGGAAAAATGATGTGTGGCCCTGTTTTCCATGTCCTGAATGGATGTTGGGAAAATGCATTTGGGTTAAATTACCATTTTTTATTAACAATATTAAATGAAAAATAACATGGTTTTTTATTCTGGTAATTACATGTAGAAGTACTTTTATTAGAATATCATTATTCTTTTTTATGAAGTATCTTAAAGCATCTTAAACAATCTCTTATGAAGTATCACTGGTGAGAAAGTATCAACTCTTCCACACCGGTGAGGTATCATATTTACCGGTAACAGTAGGTAATAAAAGAAGTCTGTTTAAGTGGAAAATTGCAAACAAGGGTCGCCCTCATGGCACGTGCAGCCTGTACCTGTCGATGATGATTCATTCAACAACAGCCACTGACAGTGATTTAGTGCAATGGCAGTGGAGGCTCCAAGCGTGGCGTTAGGTGTTACTATTGTAGATTTTTTTTTTCTTTCCCTGATAAGGGTGGTGTGAGAATAGGGGTATGGATTCAGTTTTGAATTGAATGGAAAAAGATGGAACAATCTATTCCTCCCAATGTTATCAATCGCGGATAGCGGCCGACCCCGAAAATGCTATTGCGGGATAGCGTATAGCGGGATGGCCGCTATTCTAAAATTTGTAATATATATTTTTTAGTATACATATATGTGTGTGTTTGTGTTTTTAATAATATTTTCAATTTTTTTACTTATATATATTTCTTTTTTTTTATCAGTTTTGTTATCATATTAATTCTATTTTTATTATTATATTTTTCTATATTTTTTTAATTATATTTTATATATTTATCCCTAATATATAATATATAAATAATTATATTAATATATTTTAATATGTTTTAGAAATATAAATATAGGATGCTTTGTATTTTATTTTATGTATACTGCACTCTTGACGTTCGTTCGATAATAAGCATGTCAGCACCACTTTTATGTCATAGAAAGGGTTTGGGAATAAAAAAGGCCCAGTTTGTGTTTGAGCCCACATCCCTCAGAAACTTAAAAGGCCCAGTCTGCCCCAGTCTTCTTACTCAGCCTTGCTTCTTTCTCGCTCTTCTTCGTCTTCTTCACGCGAGGAGTTTCAGCGCAGCTTTTTTGAATTTTCAGTGGTGCGGCTCTTTCCGTCCACTTTTTCCACGATTCCGGCGCGATCTGGCCGCGATTCCAACCGCGACGGCTGCTACATTGAAGCGCTCCGCTACAGCCCTGCCTATAGCGGCCATGGGCCGCTCTGCTACGCTCCGGTGCTATAGCGCGCTATTGATAACACTGGTTCCTCCTTGTTTCAAGCCCAGCAATATCTTGTAAGGGTTTTCAATCATGGATGGTTGAAAACGCATGATAACAACATTTCGAGACATAGCTTAGGTCGAATTTGGAGAAGAGGATTCCCACCATTGAAACTAAGATAGTGCTTGTCGTTGCATGGCTACCGCGGTGGCCGATAGCCTGTCCCCTTTCAGGACCCTTCTCAACTGAAAGATCTGCTTCAGCATATTCTAGAATATTTCGGAAACTTTTAATACTGTTAGTAACTGCATTACATTTAGTGCAATTATTAGTTAGTTTTATCTGTTTTAACTGTTTCTCAACTCCTTTCACAATTGTAAATACTAGTTGTGGCTGCAAGTGGTTTGGAGAATAAAAAGGCTTGTGTGATGATTTGGAATGCGGTTATGTGGGTGCTTTGGGAGCTTCAAAATAGGATAAATTTTTGTGATTCGGTTTTTATTCTGGTTAGGATAAAGATAAACTCCTGGATGTGGTTTCTGGCTAATACAAGAAGTGCATTATGTTTGTTGTCTGATTGGTGTACTAATCCTAGATGTTGTATTGCTAAGGTTTCTTAATATGGTGTATTGTTAGGTTGGACTGTGTATTGTTAGGTTGGACTGTCCTTGGTTTTGGAATACCTTTGTATCTAATTTTAGGACCCCCAGTAGTCTTTCATGAATGTATTCATTTGCTCTTAAAAAAAAAATATAAATACTAGATGCTGTAATCAGAGAACACAAGTTCATTTCTCCAAATTTTCAGAATAGAAACCTATTCTGTTTGGGTTGAGAAAATGTTTTCGGTTTTCATTTCTTGTTTTCACTTTTGAGTACAAAATTGTCACATTGTTTTCACTTTGTTTCTGATTTTCAAAGTTTTCACTTTTTCCTTTACAAATCTTTGAAAACACGAAACAAAGTGAAAAGGTGGCAATTTTTAATTGAAAGTGAAAAGCAGGAAATAAAATCAGAAAGAGTTTTTTTTGAAACCCAACAGACACTGAATTTTCTGTTTCCTTTAAGTACTCCTTCCATAACATTGTTATATCACACAATTACTCTAGGATTCTGCTTCTCAACTGACTGTATACATATGAGAATAATATCTGCCGTTTGCACTCAGTATAGAACCTTGGTTACAGAAAAAAACCTATTTCTTCTCTCCGTAAATTTTCTTTATTTTCGTTTATGTTCCTTCTCCTTTTTGTTCACTTGCAAAGTTCATTCTGGAAGAAAACTGATGGTAAGGTTTTGAGAGTTGCATCGAGTTTTAAAGGAAAAATGATGGAGAGGATATCATCTGTCAGTGTAAAATGAATATTCCAAATAATGGGTGCGATTTTTTTTAGGTCCTGTTATTTGAACATCAAAATTCGACAACAGTTCCCATATTTGAATATAACCACGATTTTAAGGTGTTCAAATATAATCTACTACATGTATGTTTGAACACCTAAAAATCATGGACAATGACGTTCAAAATTGTGGTTAATAAAGTTCAGTTGATGGTTAATGAGTTGCGATACCTTGGTATATCCATTAGCCAAACTCAACACTTCATTAACCTTATATTTGAACTGCATTAACCATGAAAATTGTTGTCAAATTTTGATTCCCATTTGGATGTTCAAAGAACTTTTCGCTTTTTTTAAAAAAAAAAAAAATAGAAGTCCGAATGTTTTTTGCAGCAGAATTGATTCTCTTTGCTGAACTTTTAACTAAGGAGATAACCAGACATGAGAGACATGAAAAATCGTATATTGCATTATGTAAACTTCTGTTCGACACTACAAAAATATAAGGCAAACAGGCACCTTAGCCACCTATTATGCTTAATATTGAATGACAGTTTTCCATTAATGATTAATGTTTTCTTACAGGATATTTCTGAAGCAACTGAATTTCATCCTCTGCTTTCATCCAGTGTTGATGTTGCTACAAAGCATGAGTTATGCATATTTGCATCGAAGATTGACATTCATCAGATTTCCGTAACTCTATGTAGCAAGTATCTGCTCTGTCCTCTGTTCAAAGGCATTTTATGAGAATCCTTTGTTGATTATGCTTAGGGTATAATTTATATGTTTTACTTCAGAAATGCTCAAGTATACTAATTTAAGTGGGTAGTATCTGTTATACTGTATTAGGTTCTGGTGAGCAGAAAAATCGAGAGAGGGGGTAGAAAATCTGAGAAAGTGAGAGACCGAGTTGATAGAAAGAGAGATAGTTAGAGAGAACTAAACTCTGAGATTCATTATTAATCAGTGATGTGAATGATTCAATGCAGGCTTGATCTATATATATATATAGACTCAGAACCCTGATTAATCGCAGTTGCTAACAGATCTCAACAACTAACTATGTCATAATTTATCTGAATATCAGCTGTATTACAAGTGCTGACTATTGAAGAGAGTGCAGAAGCTAATAGTAATGCTACACATTCTTATACGCTGCACTAGTAGTCTAACTGCAATACAACAACCAATTCAGAATCGAGAACACTTGGTTACTCTAATATACTGTTCACTCTAATATACTGTTACACTACGTTAATGTAGTGCATCATTCAGCTGTCAGCCAACAGGTTCTGTCACATATATAATTAGGTATCTTTTTAAGATTCCTAACTAAATTCCAACAATGTTTACTACCTAGCTTGCAGGTAGTAAGAATTGTAAGAATTTAGTTAGTAATCTTAATGAGATCCCTAACTATACATTTAAGCAAGGTAGTCAAAATCGAGATTTTATTTAAGATTGGGGAGTCAAGATCGTAAATCGTGGGATCGTAAAATCTTGCTAGAACCATATATATATGTGTGTGTGTGTGCGTGTGTGTGTATAAATTCTTATATGTGCACATAAAATAGCATAAATATTGAAAAAAAACCCTTAAATCACACTACAAACAATAAATCTTAAATTCAAAACATGAGTAACTTAAGCAAACTAAACAAACAGACGCAACAATCAATCAATTTTATCAGGCCTTTCTAAACCGTGACTCAGCCCAAGCTAAACAAGTGGACCCAACACAACCATCGATTTTAAGAAAAATAACAAAACAAAGGTAAATTAAAAAAAGGAAAAAAAAAAAAAAGATGCACATGCCCTAAGGCACGGAAGACCGAGAAACGGCAATTTATAGAAAATAGAGCACATCTCTAGCAGTTGTAAATGGCAGCTCGGCAGCAAACTTGCAGCGGTGGAGGCATCACACAGTGCAGCTGAGAACAGCTTTTGGCTGCTGGAGGTTGCGACTTGCAAGAGGCAGAAGGTGTTTGCTGCTTAGGGTGTCGAGAGTTAGAGGGTGATGAACTATGGTCACGGGACTAGGCTTTTAATTTTTAGCCAAGAAACCCAAAATATTTCAAAACCGGGTGCTATACCCGACCAACGAAGCAAGATCGTGAACAGGTACGAATGTTCCCACGGGTAAGCACCGCGATCCTGGATGATCTTACTGATTTGTGATTTATGGGCCAGTTCGGAAACACAGTGTGGGGAAAAAAAAACATAAGATCGCACGATCTTATGATCCAACTCGCTATTTGACTACCATGTGTAACAGAACCTGTTAGAGGTTCATTCAGTTCTTTTAGTTGTGATTTGAGGATAGAAAATTTTCTGTTCAATTTTCTAAATCCTCTACCTGTTTTACTTGCATTCTCTCAGTTTTTCAGTGGTTCTTGAATTCTATCAATTTGTTTATTGTTTAATTATTTTATTAAGGAAAGGAGGATATATTCTCAATTTTTAAGACACCACTAAATCTTGTATTCATTAATGAGAAATGTTATTTGAACACCAATTTGGGATAAGTTTTTCGACAACTTTTTAAGTGGTTAATGCAGTTTAGACGCGTGGTTAATGAAGTGTTGGATTTGGTTAATGGATATATCAGGTGTTGCAACTCATTAACTATCTACTGAACTTCATTAACCACTAATTTGAATGTTATTAACCACGATTTTCACGTGTTCAACTACATGTAGATTTGAAAACCTGGAAATCGTGGTTAATCATGTTCAAATTTGTGGTTAATGAAGTTCAGTAGATGGTTAATGAGTTGCAGCACCTGATATATCCATTAACCAAATCCAACACTTAATTAACCACGCGTCTAAACTACATTAGCCATTTAAAAAGTTGTCGAAAAAGTTGTCCTAAATTTGTTGTTCAAATAACGGGACCGTTCATTAACTGTGGCTCATTGTAATGATTGTATGTGTAAAATGAATTAAAACTTCCAATAGTATTGTCTACTCGTCAACTAAATGTTATTTTTGTTTCATCTTCATTTTCTAGGAAGCATTGTGAAAGAATTGCAGAAATAATTTTTGAAGGTGGAATTGTTGAGTCTAAGCTCTACAAAGAACATGGAATTATTATCTCTAAATTCAAGTCCTGGAAAATGGTTGATCCAAACAGCAGGGAAGTCATTTTACAAATTAGACGGGTTTGTATCTTTCTTATTTTTCTTCAGCATTGAATTAATTAGACAAATTAGCTTGCGTATTTTGCCATCTTTTTCATAATAAAGACTTGTCCAATTTTCTCCTGAATGCTGTTGTTCTTGATCTTTTCCCGTTATCCACCATAACCTTCTCATCTTTGGTTCATTTAATATTTGCTGTTGTTGGCTTGCTGCCCAGCATTCACAACCATACTGTGTTGGTAGTCTTCTTATAGCTGTCGGGCAGAGTATTTCTTTGCATTAATAGAAAACTTGTGGTATCAAATTACATGTTGGATATTTTTTCCATTTCATTCTTTGGTTGACTCCCCTACCTAGTGGAATATGGCTTGGTTGTTGTTGCTGCTGTATTCACTTTGGTTGACTCCTTCATGTACATTAATCTCCTCATCTTTTTGTAACATAGATCTAATTGTGAAACTGGTGGTATAAAGAAGTTTGGAACACAATGCGATAAACCTCAGGCATATAGTTTTTCCGCTTTCTTTTATTTAATTTATACATCAAGATTTCTTGTGCTATGGGCTCAGAATATGAAATGGAAAATTGATTGAAAGAATACGAAAAGCAGTTTTATTGAATGGGTGATTGAGAATAGGAGAGAGTTCTCTCGTCCTTGGGTTTCCCGTTCACGAAGTATTTCTCCTTTCATATAAAGCATCTAATTTTTATAATGGTCCTCTCTTACTATTTTCCCCTACTTATCTAATTGATATCCTCAACTGACTAACATAACTAATCCTAACTACTTTTAACTCCCTTTTATTTTACCCTTTTATCCTAACAACACCCCTTCAAGTGCAATCCTGTCCTCAAGAAGTTTGAAGGTAGCAATTGACAGTGTTCATATTTCTAGTTTTCCTAAATCTACTAGCAAAACATTCCTCTCTATCCGCTTGCTCATCTTATGCTAAAATACTACTGGACTGGTCTGTTTGAGGAAGAAATACGGCTATCTCCTATTTCAGAATTGCTGTCTGTTTGCAGGAACAGTTAGAAAATGGTTGTTTGTTCCTTTTATTCCATAGATTTAGGCTCTTTATATTCAAAAATAAGCTTTGCTGACTTAGTTGCAAATTTAGGACCCCCTTCAAAAATCCAGTCATTTAGACTGATATAGGCCTGGCCCATACATCAATAAATAGACGTAGCTTGCAAAATGTCAATTCTGTCCCCCCCTCTTTCTCCTTCCTCTGAGTCCACATATTTCCAACCACCATGAGATATTTGCTTCTGGTGCAAGTCATGGCAGCCCATCTGCAACAACCCACAAATAACGGCATGTAGAAGTATGTATTTAGCGGTTCCAATGGTGGTTGGAGCATTCCCACTCTGCTCTACGTAAATTTCCATGGCTGCTGAATGGAGATCCCAATCTGCCTGCTTTTAAGACGGTGTAGGCTGACCTGAATGCTTAAAACCCAAAATTGTTGGCCAGTCATATATAGATATTTCTACATCTCTGCCTTACCCATGCTGACATCACGACCTAGCCATGATAGTAGTGGTTTCCTTCCATGCGCGACAATTGTATACCAATATTCCTTTATCTCATCCTTACATTGACATCAATACACGATCATGCATATGGTGATTTCTGTTTCCTTGTAACAAGCTCTTTCCGTAGTTTTTTTTTATTTTTTGTCATCACAACCAAAGTCAAGTTTTGAAAATGGCAAGCCTTTGCTGCATTTCAACTTTGAGTATCACTTGGTGACCTCTACCACCGGGGCTTCCTCTGTTTGTCACTTTTTGTGGCTCTTGGTTTGTTTCTTGATTCTCCAGCAGCTCTCCAATAACCTGTCTGCAGCAGGCTGTGTTTCTTGCTTTTCCAACATCCAGTCGAATAGGACACTTGCATCGAAATGGGGCAATTCTACTGTCTTCTCCCAAGAAAAATATTCTTGGTGGCTGCACTGCCCAGCATCTGTCAGAATTTTGTTCCTATAGCTGCCACTGGATCTTAACAGGAGAGGGTCACGCTCCACCTATTTTGCCTCACTATCATGTATCTTACCCAGTTGATTTCTCCTTTTTCGTTGATACTCTTCTTGATCTCAAAGGGCTACACTTCCACCCTTTGTTTACATTGTTAAATTAGTTTTGAATCATTTTAAATCCTTTGAAAATCAAAATAGTGAGATCACAGAGACAATAAAACTGTTTTCAAGCATTTGAAGTATTTAGAAGCTTTCTGAACGTCTGAGTGCATCTGATGATTCTGAACAGAAGGTGTTTTGTGCTCAGTCTTGGTTCAGTCCATCATCTGAGCCATTATTATAAATTTCTGAAGATTGTGTATTAATACATGGCCATTTATACTTGAGATATTTGCAGAAGATCTTAATCTTTTGAACCTGGTATTAAGCTTCTAAAAAACTTTTGAAGCACCATGTGATAAACTTGGGTGAAAAAACTTGTGTCAGAATCTGTAGGTACAGGTTGGACCAAAGTTTTTTAAAGTGTCTGAATTTAACCCCTCCCCCCTTCTTGTTGCCCCATAAATAACTTCATATATATGGGGCAACCTCTTTTGTTTCTAAACTTCACAAGTCATTATATGGTCTTAAACAATGCCCTCGATGCTTTGATATTACAAATATTTGGAGTGAAGTGGATCCCCTCGATTTCAGGTTGTATAAGCTTCATTGACTTTACCATTGTTGCGATCTTCCTGTGAAAGGAATGTTCGGTGGAATCATTGGATTAACCACAAAATTCTTTATAAAGCATGGGTACTCCAAAATTAAAGCCGTACCCGTACCGGGTACCTTGTACCACATGTAAAATCGTTGAAAAAATCTTGTATCCCCGCACCCATACCCGGTACCGTACCCGTATCCGTGTAACATAGGTGGCCTTCACTAATAGGTTCATCCTGTTGTTTCCACAGATGGAAATTTTTATCCAGTTTTTATGAGATCACATGAGAAAGATTATCGATGCCGACTTTGTGATTGCACTAGCTGGAGAAGCTTGATTTGCTGGTGGTGGACAAGAGTTCAGTGGTGTTGGGTTGAATGGAAAATGTTCTGGAGGTGGTGGATGGGTAATTTTGGTAGTCAAGGTTGAGGATACTCTTGATACCATGTTAGATTTCTATTGTACTGAGAAAATGAGTGATCAATTCTGCTCTGGATCTGTTTCTAATTTGTCAATTGTGCAAATGACTACGAGTTCTTATATATATGGCTGCAATTTGGGTTACCCGAACACCAAAGACAATTGGGATAGTTGCAACTGACAGCTCTAATAACTGACCCTATGACGCACATGTCAGTTAGTTAAGCTATTCTGGCTTTTCACGATATTATAGCTCTAGTACATGTATTCCAGTACAGTGTATTAGTGTGTTGATTGAAGGGGAATTTAGCTTCTATCCTCTTCTCTTTTGTTGGTTTTTTTTCCCTTCATCAGTAGTAGTACGATATTGATATATTTTTATGCTATGATGTACTTATACTTCAAAATTGTATTCTGTTTTAATCCTGCAAAATGCAAAGAGGTACATTATTATTGGCTTAACTCTCATCACCGTGATGGTACTGAAATTGTGAAGTATTTGCCTTGATAAATGCATGTTAAATGGTAATTTAGGCAGATAGTTTTTTTTTTATTTCCAATGTTCAATTGCTATTGATGCTGATGGTGATATTACTTGACCTGCAGCCCAATGTTGTAGATAATATACTGGATGTTGTGGATCATTCGTGCTGCATTCAAGTAAATTTTTTCTCTAACCGAGATATGGACATGTCTGTTAAGGTATTGTCATTGTGTTTCACTGTGATACCAAATCGATGTGCATAGTGAGTCGCTAGCTTTGATATGCTTTTGTAGGTATGCAAGTTTTAGATTTGATATGTTCTGTTGGTTTTTGTAGTATGTTACATGTTTGCCCAATTTTATGCTACAGGGAATGCTTCAACAACTTCAAGTTACATTTGATGTGAACGTTTTATTGAATCTGTTGAAGTTTTTTGACATCTTTACATCCTTCAAATTTTATAATGAAAGGGTAAGCACCATTGTTATTGATATCGGTTCTTTTGTATTGTTTTTCCCTGCTCCCTGCTTTTAGAATTCTTAAAATTAGATGCTAAATTCTTTCATATGGTATTGTTGTGTATTCTTTACCTTTTGTAAAACAGAAACTTTTGGGAAAACTGAATCCAATGTGGATGATGTTCTCTTTATTATTATTTATTAAATTTGGTAATCATAGAATGTGGAACAATAAAGTGCGGAGGTGTTAAGTTTCATGAAGTGAGAAAATGGAAGAAAGTAAGAGAAAGTTGAGGGAGATTTTGTTAAATTGTTTTGTATTTTCTGATTATTGATTACGAAGATTATAGTATAGTATTTTTACTTTATGATGCAGTTACAACTGTAGTAAAGAATTCGCCCAATCATCTCAACCTTCAATTAAAATATCTAATAACACTGTTGAGGACTACTTCCAGTGACCCTCTTTGTCATAAGTCTCTGGAAAGTGCAAGATTCAAGGAAAAAAATGAACAGTATAATTCATAGAATTATAGATTAAGTGGACATTAAGGTAAATATGTCTTTAGCAGTCACATCTGTCCATCTTGATTAAGGTGATCTTCCTTTCCATAGGGCTTTCTAATACATCTTAATCGTCTCTTCCATTGAGTGTCATGATCCGTCATCCGACTTGATGCAGTTACAACTGTAGTAAAGAATTCGCCCAATCATCTCAACCTTCAATTAAAATATCTAATAACACTGTTGAGGACTACTTCCAGTGACCCTCTTTGTCATAAGTCTCTGGAAAGTGCAAGATTCAAGGAAAAAAATGAACAGTATAATTCATAGAATTATAGATTAAGTGGACATTAAGGTAAATATGTCTTTAGCAGTCACATCTGTCCATCTTGATTAAGGTGATCTTCCTTTCCATAGGGCTTTCTAATACATCTTAATCGTCTCTTCCATTGAGTGTCATGATCCGTCATCCGACTTCTGGTCATTGATTTTTGCACTGAGGGGAATCACTTCAGCCAAACCATATGCATTTTAGGTCGTCGTGGTTGCTGCTGCTGGATCAGTTACAACCTAGTTTTCACCACCCATGCCCATAAGCCTCTAGATAAATCAACCAAAGTTAGGGATCAGAAGCCAAATCACACAAAAAAAGATATAGGACCGACACAATGGTAGGAGAAAACGTAAAAAAATATAGGAACGACACTCTTAGAATTTGGGCTTAGGGCCTAACTCAACCACACAAAACCGACTTGTAAGGTAAGGACTATCCTAGTCTTATAAACACCACTTAGGCCATATCTCTAGTCGATGTGGAACTCTTAACATTCCCCCTAGTGCTCAGAACTAGACATTTGAAACGTGGATTAATGTGGGTGGAATAATAGAGATCTCAACACTCCCCCTCACGCCTAGAATTGGACATCTGAGCGTGGACAAATACCTGTGGTATAACAGAGATCTTGGCTCGATAACAGATCTAGGATAAGCTCTAATACGATATTAGAATTTGGGCTTAGGGCCTAACACAACCCCACAAAATCCACTTGTAAGGTGAGAACTGTTCGAGCCTTATAAACACCACTTACACCATATCTCTATTCAAGTTGGGACTTTCAACACACACCTTCGCGCTCAGGACTGGACGGTTGAAGCGTGGACTAATGTAGGTGGAATAACAAGGATCTCAACAGGCACAGTGGATGGAGAAAACCGAAGTTGATGTTTCATTGAATCAGTTTGGAACTCTGTAGTCAATAGCGGGCGTTGCGGCCGCAATAGCGGCGTGGCGTTGCGTAGCGAAGGCAGAGCGCCACGCAAAATGCCGTGGCGGAGCGGTTTTACGTTGCGGCTGTAGCGTCGGAAAAAGCGGCCAAATCGCGGGCGTATTGCGGAGCGCTGAACGGGCAAAGCGGAGAAAAACCCAGGTGTTTTCTTAGAACTCGCTCTCTGTTCTCTTCTCTCGCAACTCCGGTGCGGTTCTGCGTTTTTCATGGTTTCGTTTAGAGAGAAAGCAAGAGGGAGAGAGTAAGGCACGTTTTTGAGTTTACTTTGTTTATTATTGATATATTAATTTTGACGAGAGAAAGCAAGAGAAATTTGTTTATTATTGGTTGATTGAAATAAGAAAGCGTACAAGGCACGCTATTCTCGACAAAAAGTAAAAAGTATAGTGGATTGGAGCGCATAGACTCAGGCGAGGAATTGGTTTGATTGCTAAAAAAAATCTCAATTGTTTATTATTTTGTGGAACTGTTTGTTAAAAAAATCAATTAATGGGAATTGGAAACTTAGCTACAGGGATTATAATTCCTATATTACTTAAATTACTTAATATTTATTAGTCAACATATTACTTAATTATTTTTAATATGATATATTACTTGTTTATTTTTTTTACCAAATATAATACTTAGTTATTTACATTGGTTCCATGGGCTTTAGGCTTAATTTCTACATTTCATATATTTTACTTAATATGCATTATTCAACATAATACTTAATTATGTGATATTTTTTGTCACTTAATCACATCAATTATTTACATAATATAATAACTAATTGTATTATTTATTAGTATAGAATATATTTTTATCTATAAAATGATAGAAGTCTATGAATATGTGTTAAATTTTGTGTATTCTTTTATTTTCGAGTTTTTATGTGTAAGGTATAAATTGTTTGTATTGTTGTCCTAGACTTCGACGTAGCGGTCATACCGCTACCCGCTACACCGCAATAGCGTTTTGGGGGTCGGCCGCTACGCTACGCTATCCGCCATTGACTACATAGGTTTGGAATAAGTTCTCTCAGATTTACCTAGCACCCAGATTTCTTGTTGGACATGACAGATAATGCAGCAGCAGTACCATCAAACTCTCATTGAATGAGCTAGTTCTTTCATAAAATTTTAATATATCTAAAGATGATTATAGGAGGTAAATAACTAACATAGGTTAAAGAAAGTAAAACACTTGGGTAAAAGAGCTTTCATATTCATAAACTTGAACTGAACCATTTGAACTTTAGATTTGGTCTATTAGTTCAAATATAAAATGATGAAGTTTCGTGTTTAGATGGAGAAGAGCAATAGGCTCTAAAATAAGAATATTATTGATTATTGAATATGATTAGGTTATTTTAAAATAGTTAAGCACTAACTCCTATTTATAGGGATACAACACTCCTAATTCTAGTCAAATTCTACTGTCGATTGGGATTCTGTTATACAGAATCTTATCTAGATAAAGAAACTTTTATTCAAATTGAAAGAGATAAACTATTCCTAATCTTAATCAGACTCTGTAAGATAAGATAAACTCATATACTCTAATACGCCCGCTCGAGCTACAGCTTATTAAGCTTTAAGCTTGTTACAAATATACCCTTTGAAAGAGACAACGTAACAACCGACGACTTGAGGTAGATGGTTCTTAGAGGTCTCTAATCTTCGATCTTCTTCCAGCATTACTGTAGAAATATGAGATAAATGTATTTCATTACATTCAATAGGGTTACACAGTGAGGTATATATATACACAAGAGACTAATGGGCTTGGGCCCAATATACACAACATTCTAACACTCCCCCTCAAGCTGGAGCATATAGATTATATGCACCAAGCTTGTTACAAATAAACCCAATTCGAGGGCCCCTAAGAGACTTAGTAAAAATGTCAGCTAATTGATCATTAGAACAAATGTAACTAGTGACAATACAACCAGACAAAATTTTCTCTCTAATGAAATGACAATCCACTTCAATATGTTTAGTTCTCTCATGAAAGACTGGGTTAGAAGCAATGTGAAGAGCAGCCTTATTATCACAAAACAACTTCATCGGAGAGACCTCTGTAAATTTTAACTCATGAATTAGTTGCTTAATCCAAATAAGCTCACATGTGACCAAGGCCATAGCACGATACTCAGCCTCAGCACTAGATCTAGCTACAACATCCTGCTTCTTACTTTTCCAGGAGACCAGGTTACCTCCTACAAGAACACAAGATATCCGAGGTAGAACGTCTATCAATAGGGGATCCAGCCCAATCAGCATCTGAATACCCAATCACTTGGGAATGACCTTTGTTTTCGTATAACAGACCTTGTCCAGGAGTTCCTTTTACATACATCAAAATACGAGTAGCTGCATCCCAATGACTATCACAAGGAGACTGAACAAATTGACTCACCACAGAAACAGCAAATGAAATATCTGGGCGAGTGATAGTAAGGTAATTTAGCTTACCAACTAGTCTCCGATACTTGCCTGGATCAGTCAATGGCTCCCCCTGACCAGGAAGAAGTTTAACATTAGGATCCATAGGAGAGTCAAAAGGCTTACAATCTGACATACCAGTCTCCTCTAGAATGTCCAATACATATTTCCTTTGAGAAACAACAACAACACAATTAGATTGAGCTACTTCAATACCCAGAAAGTATTTAAGTAAGCCCAAGTCCTTGGTCTGAAAGTGATGAAATAAGTGTTTCTTCAACTCTTCAATGCCATCATGATCATCTCCTGTTATGACAATATCGTCAACATAAACTATCAAGTAGATGCACTTTCCCTGAGAGCTATGCCTATAAAATACTGTATGATCGGAATGACAACGAGACATTCCAAATTCCTGAATAACAGTGCTAAACCTTCCAAACCAGGCACGAAGGGATTGCTTCAAACCATAAAGAGATCGATGAAGTTTACAAACCAAATTAGACTCCCCCTGAGCAACAAAGCCAGGCGGTTGCTCCATATAGATCTCCTCATGAAGTTCACCATGCAGAAAAGCATTTTTAATATCAAGCTGAAACAAAGGCCAAGAACGGATAGCAGCCATAGCCAAGAATAAACGAACAGATGACATCTTGGCAGCGGAGAGAAAGGTATCGGTGTAATCTTGGCCATAAACTTGAGTATAACCTTTAGCAACAAGAGCGAGCCTTAAGGCGATCAACGACCATCTGGGCCAACTTTAGCGGTGTAAATCCAACGACAAGCTACCAGTTTTACCTGGAGGAGAGGGACCAACTCCCGAAGTGCCATTAGTATGAAGTGCGGACATTTCATCCATCATTGCCTGACGCCATCCTGGGTGTGAAAGTGCACTCCCTAGTAGAGTTAGGAATAGAGACAATGGACAAAGAGGATATAAAAGCACAATATGGAGTGATGAGCTATGGTAACTAAGAAAGTTATATATAGGATGAGGATTACAAGTGGAGCAGTACCTTTTCTAATGGCAATAGGAAGATCGTCACTAGGATCCTCGGCAAGAGAAGGTGTTGGAGCGAGGAGATGAGTCGGTAGGGATGCTGGGGAGCATCCTTGGTTGTGCGATCTCCATCACGATTGTGCGAACTCTGCTGACGATAAACCTGTAAGGGCCTAGTTGGTTGGACCTCTCTTGTAGAAGGATCGATTCAGTTGGTTCTTCTAGCTTTGTTGGAGTCCAATGGCGATAAGGAGGAATTTGTGGAAGTGGTAGAACTTACATCATGGATGGAGATGGGTTTGTGGAAGATGAAGGATAAAGCGGTGAAGACTCAAAGAAGGTGACATCGTGGATAGGTAATACTGTTAGTATCACGGAGAGTAACATTTGTAACCTTCCGAACACGAGAATAACCTAGAAATATACATTTGATTGACTTGGTCGACAACTTATCCTTTCCAGGCATCATATTATGAACAAAGCAAACACACCCAAAGTGCGTGGAGTAAGGGAATATGACGTCTGGTTAGGAAAAAGTATGGAATGAGGGCTTTGTCTTTGCAAAAGCGAGAAGATGGCATGCGATTAATAAGGTAACATGCACGATGTGACAAAGATCCCCCAGCGAATGGGAACATTATGATGGAGTAAAAGAGTGCGAGTTGTCTCAATCAAATGTCTATTCTTGCGTTGGAAACCCATTCTGTTGAGGTGTATAAGCACAAGAGGGTGATGTATAATTCCCTGAGAAGACATGAATTGAGTGAAAGCCGTGGAAAAATACTACGGTGCATTATCACTCCGTAGGACTTGAATATTTGTATGAAATTGATTTTTAATTTCAGCCTGAAAGATCTTAAAAATGGATAAAACTTGACCGATTTTTCATTAAGTATAACCAAGTACAACGAGAATAATCGTCAATGAAGGTTACAAAATCTTTGAAATCCAGCATACGTAAACAACACGACTAGGACCCGAATATCGAGTGAACTAAAGCAAAGGGGCCTTGACCCGATTATTGACACGCTTAGGAAAAGACACTCTAGACTGTTTACTAGTCGACACGACTCACAATTAAGACTTGACAAAGAGGAAAGACCAGGAACCATTTTACGAAGCTTAGATAGACTTCGGATGTCCCAAGCGGTTGTGGAGAAGCTCACGGAGATGAAGTAGTAGTGTGACGGCCGATGGTGATGAAAGATAGTACAAACCACGTGACTCGTGTCTGCGCCCGATCACCCGTCCCGCATTGCGATCCTGAATAACAGCGTAATTAGGAGAAAATGAGAGCAGTGCAATTTAAGTTCTGAGTCGGACTACTAATGAAACAAGATTGAATGGACATTTAGGAGCATAGAGTACATAGTTCAAAGGAATAGAGGGTAAGGGTTGTGCCTTTACCTCTTGCAGATATAATCTGTTCGAGCCATTAGCTAAGGTAATAGAAAGCGGGCCAGGTGGAATAATTAATATGAGAAAGTAAGAGGAATTACCACGGATATGATCGAGCGCCAGAATCGAGGACCCGTGGTCCAGCGAAGGTGGGACACATGAGCAAAGGAATTACGAGAATGAGCAGCGGGTACAACTGGATGATGAGGGCTGGCTGTGATGCCCGATACCTCAAATAATCATCATAATCAGTCCCGATAAGTGTGATGATTGCTTTCTTGGATGGTCCGCGGTTGCTCGGGCGGGTTGTCCTCATTGTGGGCAAGATTAGCTCGAGGAGGGCGACCATGCAACTTGAAGCATTTCTCCTTAGTGTGCCCCCATCTATGACAATAAGCGCATTTAGGACGAGGTGCCCTATTGTTTCCTCGATGATCACCACCTTGGTCCTCGCTTAGGATCACGCCGAGCATTCTTTGAAACTAAAGCCGAGCTATCCGATGCAACAGGACCAAACACGAGAGGAAACACGAAGAAGCCAGAGAAAACCTCATCCAATGTAGGGACGGTCGGTGGCAAGGATTTGGTCCTCACGGATGCATGGTCGGACTTGATGCGGCCAAGGTACATACCATAAAGAACTTGTCTCTCCGAGCAAGCTCTTCAAAGAATAGTTTTTCCGGTGGTAGAAGAGCATTGAACTTCGGCCTTGATAGAAGACATCGACCAACACATTCATCAATAGTAGTATTACGTTGACGGTGATTAATTTGTCAACAACGAATACAAGCGCCGAATGTCATTGGTATCTGAGAGATTTGGCTTGAGTCCATAGCTCATAACAAGTGTCAAAGTTGGTATAGATGCTATGAAGGGATGGATCAATAGATTGCCATAACAGAGTACACAACAAAGCATCAATTTGTTCCCATTTTTCCTTCTCCTCTGCCTTCACATCATCAATCTTAGTTGTGAGATGTTTCTTTTCCCCTTTGCCAATGCTCCATTTTTCATGACCTTAGACGAGGAATATAGTTAGAAGAGCCCATTAACTTTTCTGTTGCAATGGCTGGAGTGGATGAAAAGGTAGAAAAAGAGCTCAAACTAGAGGAAGAAGATGAACCAGCCATGTTTCAAGACAAAGAAGACTAGAAAAAACCAAATAGATGATCTTCAAGATGTGAGTAGAAGAAAATAACTGCAGCAATGAAGTCCTCACAGAAAAAGAAGTCAGAACAGATCTGGAAAGTGGTTCCGGTGATTCCGTGATCTTAGCGGCGGCGGCAGATCATGTAGCGGCCATGGCGGTGACAAAGCGGATGGTCGGACTCGCCTTGATGAGAGAGTCCAACGGTGGTGGAGTTAGCGTGAGAAAGAGCAGGAGAAGTAGATCTAAGAAAAAGCGAGAAGATGGTCGCCGGAGAAGAAGCGGCGTGTGGCCTTGTCGAACTCCGATGGAGAGCAAGGTTTGAAGGCGATCAGACTTTCGCCTCGGTGCGGCGAACACTGATGGTCTTGGCGGTGAAGTGATCCGATTCGGAAAAAGATACCACCGGAGAAACAGTGTCGGCGGAAAGAGAAGAGGCTCGCCGGAAAACGTTGGCAGCCACCTGATTATGTTCTGGCTCTGATACTATGTAGAAATATGAGATAAATGTATTTCATTACATTCAATAGGGTTACACAGTGAGGTATATATATACACAAGAGACTAATGGGCTTGGGCCCAATATACACAACATTCTAACAATTACCATAGCTCTTGCTCCAAAAGAATCAAGAACCCAAATTTTGTGAACAAATATCAAATGCCAATATAGCAAAATCTTAACCATTAAGCAGAAGCAACAACTCAAGGCTCAACCACTTAACAGAAGCAAATATGCTTAACCACCGCATAAGGCAGAAGCTACCAATTGAATAGATAAGAGCAACAGGGACGACAATGAAACATCATCTGAAATGAAGCTTCATAGGGAAAACCATGGGCTGGAGAAGATCTCATCAAAACAAGGACTAGACGACGATGCAGGAAAAAAAATGACAAGACTCCAGGATAATTTGAGTTCCTTCATGTTTAGGGGAACTTGGCAATGGAATAGTGGCGGGACAAGTCATGGAGTATTAACGGAGTATTTCTACTCAAGTTTACCCTAACTAACAAAGGCCCTGTTGTAGTAGGATATAATACTTGTAAAACTAACTAACTATCACACAGTTAGTTAGTTAGAGACCGTTAGGAGTTAGTTGAACTCGGTTAGGATTAGTGAACTGTAACAGCAAGCTATAAATAGCTGCAGTTACTTGTAATTCAAGTGAGGTTTTAGTTTTAGAAATCAACAATGAAAGATTCTGTTATCTCCAACTTTATCTCTTTCCTTTCCTAAATATCCGCGGCCACCACGATTTCCGGAATCAATAGCGAAATCAGCATTCGAATCTAGATTTGGTTGCGACACCGAAGGCTGAGAAGAGTAGTTAGACGCTGTAGAAAAAATCGTAAGATTAACCGAAGGAACATTCGCCTTACGAAATCATTCAAGGCTTGCTTCATGACCTAGAAGCAGTGTCTCAACTTCTGCGATTGAGTCTGGTCCAAACTTTCCACAGATCAAAGAAATTGTAGATTCGTAATCTTGCGGTAATACCTCAAGAATTACATCAAGATGCTCACGAATTGAGATCGGTTCACCAATTGCATTTAGTGAGTCAACAAGAGACCGAATCGTCAACAAAAACTCAGAGATCGAAAGATTTTCTAGAGTTGTGTTTCGAAGTTCAGACCTGAGACGCCTCGACTTCGCTTGAGTGTGCGCCTGAAAATAGGCGTGAATCTTATCCCAAAGTTGCCATAAATTCTTGGAACCAATCAATCGTGTAAGCATATCGCGAGAGATCGTGGATTGCAACCACGCTTGGAGTAACTGATCTTGTTGTTCCCACTTTGTAAACGCAGGATTAACACGGTTCGCAGTAGAATCTTCAACAAAGATGAATTTTGGAGGAATCGTAGGATTAACAAGAAAGTGATGCAACATGCCTTAATAACAGGTTCAACCTGTTGAAACCATAACAAATAGTTTTATGAGTCAAGTTTCTCAGAAATCACCGGAACAGAGAGATCCAAGGCGGAAGAAGAGACCGGAGTAGCATTCTCCGGCGTATTATTGGCGGAAAAAGAAGCCATGGGATCGACTTAGCTCATCTGATACCATGTAAAATTTAGGAAAGGAAAGAGATAAAGTTGGAGATAACAGAATCTTTAATCGTCGATTTCTGAAACTAAAACCTCAACTGAATTACAAGTAACTGCAGCTATTTATAGCTTGCTGTTGCAGTTCACTAATCCTAACCGAGTTCAACTAACTCCTAACTGTCTCTAACTAACTAACTGTGTGACAGTTATTTAGTTTTTCAAGTATTATATCCTACAACAGGGCCTATGATAGTTAGGCTAAACTTGAGTAGAAATACTCCTTTTATATGGAGAATCGTACCACTCTGATATCATGATGAACTTTCATGTTTAGATGGAGAAGAGCAAGAGGCTCTAAAATAAGAATATTATTGATTATTGAATAGGATTTGATTATTTTAAAATAGTTAGGCACTAACCACTATTATTAGGGATACAAAACTCCTAATCCTATTCAAATTCTACTACCGATAGGACTTTGTTTTACAGAATCTTATCTAGATAGAGAAACTTTTGTTCAAATTAAAAGAGATAAACTCATCGTAATCTTAATCAGACTCATGTAAAGATAAACTCAAATATAAAGAACCAGCTCATTTTCATCCTAGAAACTTGATTATTGTTTAACCCATAATCTTGATTGGAAGAAGACAAAATAAGTGAATTTATGTCAGACTAATCTATATCAGACCCATAATCTTTTGCCTATTAAAAGTATCAAGGCTAATTCATATCAGTCTAATTGTTATATCAAACTTAATTTATATCAGACTAATTATTATAACAAAGTTTAAGAATAAATTTCAAATTACTGCGAGGTGTCTCTCTCAATGAATTAGATTGTTTAATTTATTATTTGTACCATATATCAATGTCTTCTCTTTTCGAGGTCTCTTAATCACATAAAGGGCTTTCAGCCCCATTCAAAATACTCCACTAGCTAGCCAGCCCAAAAAATAAAAAAAGTAAAAATAGAAAGATTGATAGAGATACAACAAAAATAGATACATGTTATCAGATAAACAGTAGCATACATGCACAACAGTAAGTGAAAGACAAAATGCTACAAGCATTTCTGAAGACAGTAGCGTGATGAACCTCACAGTTGGGCATTTTATTGTACATACATGAGTGCAACTAAGAGGAGGGCTAAACTGTACCGCACAAGTAACTCAGAAAAAATCTCTCCCTCGCACATATTTACATAATAAGAGGCTCCCCGCGGTGGTCTAGTGGCGGTGGAGCGATGGACGACTGTTGTGGTCTGAACTCCAAATGAGATGAGAGAGAGAGTGGAATGAAAAATGAAAGACTGGTCGTGGTCAGAACTCAGGATGGCCGGACGACCGGACGATGGTGGGGTGGCTGCTGGGCATGGGCAGCCGAAGATTGGCTGGGTGGACGTTGCTGTCGATGCAGTCACCATTTTGATGAGAGCGTGTAAAATTGTGTTGCGTAAAGCGGGAGAGATGAGTGTGTGCAGTGGGGGGCAAAATTGTCAATTCAGATGGGTCAAAATAAAAAAATTACAAAATATTAAATGCAGTTTTTTAAATTTAAGTGGGAGAAGATGCACATCCTTGGCTATACGTGCATCCGCCTCTGCACGTGCCGGTAATTAGAGGTTTGAGTTATAGTGTGTGTGGCCGTTTCTGGTAAGGAGGCTCCGAGATATGGCTGGTCTGGCGAGGGAAAACCAATGAGTAGTGTTGCCTGTCAAAACGGAACAACTTCCGAAAATTGATAGTGGAGGCGTTTGTGGTTAGTCGCTTGAAGGAGAAACAACAAAGTGTTATGAAGGCACTGTGATCAATGGAAACCTAGTGGCATGGCTGATTACAATGAAGGTGGTTAGGGTTCTGGCATGATTGTAGATTATCCTGGACCGGCATCTCTGCTTCCAAACTGAAAAGGGAATAACAAAAGAGGAATTTTGAATAACTGATATCAACTTAGACCTTCATACAAATTTATAGTCTCTATTGAATTATGGAGTTAGAAGGAAATTAAAAAAAAAAAAAAAACTTATACATATCAAATCCTAGTTGCAGAGACAATTGAGTTTTAATAATAAAAGGGAAAACTCATATCTCTTAATTATGTTAAATAACAGAAATCTCGGGTAACCGAAAAGAGAGGGAAAACTAGAGAAAAGAGAGAAACTGAAATTCTGTTATTCAATAATGATGATTCTGTTTTCTTACACAAAACAGAGGCTTAAGCAGCCTTTTATACAATGCTTATCATGTGCACACTTGGGCTAATCCTACACTCCAGATTAGCTGGCAATAACTAACTCTAACAGCTTGATGAGCTGTCACTTAACTAACTCACACAGCTATTGATGAGCTGGCACTAACACTGATTTCTTACAATAGAAAGCTGTTGACACAGCTGAGCGATACAATACTCTAATATTAATTAAGCAAATATAGAGTATAAGATTTTCTTGTGTTAGAATTTGAACTAGGCATTAGTCCATCCTAAAAGCTAGCTCATTTTGTGAGGATTTTTCAAGGCTTATATGGACTATTTTGACCATATCTCTAGCCGGTGTGGGATCTTAGAACAAGTCCTTATGCCCAATACTGACATTTGGAACGTGGACAAATGTGGGTAGCCTAATAACGACAGGTGGCACGACAACAAATCTGTGATAGACTCTGATACAAAATTTCATCTAGGACTAACCCAAATTCTAAGATCTTTTATTTGTAATTGTGTTAAAATGTGTTAAATTTCTGTTGTTTCTGTCTAACTGCAGGTGCTGTTGTCATTGAACGGAATTGAAAATGATACAGCTCGACTTGTATCCAAAGCAGAGTAAGCTATTCTTTTACAATTACTAAAAACATGACTATCATGCAGTGTTGTTAAAAAATCGCCATGGCGGATTGCGGTGGCGGTTTTTGAGCAATCCGCTATGTCATTTTTGTACTGTATGGCGGCACCATCTGCCATATGGCGCTTTGAGGCGACCGATTATGGCGAGATTTTGACAATCCGCTATGGGCTGCAATCCGTCATTGACAACATTGCTATCATGTCATATCATCCCTCGAATAGTAGTGGTAACTAGTGGATTTCATCCGATCTGCAGATATGTTGGTGTGAACCATAAAAGAGTAACGTGGGATGTTTCTATTTTTGATGTTTCTGTTAATTTTCCTTGGAGAAATACAGCATCAGAGTGTAGCAACATGGTAACTCCTCTATATATTGAACTTACATATTGTACATGTCTATTATTGTTTGATGACCTCGATGCATATTAATTTTATAGTGAAATAATAAGTTATGCCATCTTTTTTCTTGCAATTTGAAAAAGCTACATGCCTTTGGTACATCCGATTTGTGATTCTTAGAGTGTTTATTCAACTTTCGAGCACTTTTATTGGTTTGATGTAATTGTTTGTCAAAAAGAGTTAAACTGTTTATGCAGTCATTTAGTGCATTTTATTGGCGGTTCTTAAATCTGTTGTGTGTTGGGATAATGGTTGTGACCTATTTTTTCTGTGCTCTTACGATGTACTCTTATGATGGAGGCTTTATTATTCTCACCCACCCATTCTTCTAAATAAAAGTTAAATTTCAGAATATGGTTGGGTGGGCCAGTGTCCACACCTCAAGTCTATAGGGCTTATGTGTGTGGAGGCATGTTAGAGGTAAAATCAAGTCATGTGCTTCGACATAACAATTTAGGCTTTTGGTTTTTAGGCTTTTGGGATAGTTGATTCATGACAAAAGCTAGCTCATGTGGGGAGGGTTTCCCAATTCTTCATAAGCAATATTTTGGCCATATACCTAACTGATGTGTTGATCTAAGTACTCTTTTTATGCCCAAGACTGGACATTTGGAGTATGTTTACAATAGGCTTTGATATCATATTAGATTTTCCAAGTCATTACAAGGAGTATTTTAACCATATACCAACTGACGTGGGATCTTAATATTAACTTATCAGCATTATTATTTGCTGAATTATCATGTAATTAAATTTACCAAAAAAAAAAATGCCTTTTCACTTGCAAGAAATCATGTATTCCTTTGCCTTTTTTAGGACAAATTTTGCCATATTTCTTTTTTTTCTTCTATTTGTTGCACCATGATAATGTGTACTTTTGACTATATAATTATATTAGAACTTATACTTTCAAATCATCAGAAATAATATTCATTGTTTTCTCGATCTTCTCTCGTTTTAGTTGGTATCAAAGCTCCCTATTTGGGAGACTCTGCTTCTGTATCAAAACTCTAGTACAACCTCCTTCATGGTGTTCTGGCTATTCTCAGATCAAGAAGAGTCGTGACTCTAGGAAATCTAGCTATTCGTAGGTCATGAAGAAGTTTGACAAACTTGAAATAGTAGAGCAAATATTAGGTAAGTTGTTGAGGGAAACAATATTAACGAATAAGCTAGCATGGCAAGTAAGCATATGACAAACGGAACACGTGGATGGAGAGTGTTTAGAATCAATGTTGTGAAACTCGTAAATCGGACTAGGCACGGGAGGTGGGTTAAAACTCGTAACTCGGAGAATCGTAACACGACTCGTAAGATTCTAGCAAATTCTGGGATTGTGACTTGGACTAGAATCGTAATGTAGAATCGTAGAATCGTAGAATCGTAACCTCTAAAGTACTAATATTTAACTAAATCAAGTAATATTTAAAAAATAATACTTATTCTCATAAATTATTTTAAACTTTTCTTTTATGTTTTATTTTTTCATCAGTATAATATATGTCAATTGTATTTTTTTTTTGTTATGAAGCCAATATTATTTATTGTACTGCTTCTTTTCACTTTGTGGAACCACGATATGTGCCATACAGCTGGCATTGGACTTGATGAAAACAGATCTGGGTATAGGCTGACAGAGAAGACCCACCACGTTCTGTCTTCTTCCCCCTTTCTCTCTCCCCTCGCCTTCTTCCTCTTCTTTCTCTGTCTGTTTTTTTCCTTTTCTCTCTCCCCTCACCTTCGTCTTCTTCTTCTATCTGGCTCGCACATGAAATCGGGTCACAAAAACACTGAAATTTTTCTTTTCCCCTAAAAATGGGTCACGAAACCTGTCACCACCAGACTCGAAACGAAGCGTCGATCCTACGATCCTACGAGTCGGTGCGACGATTCTGCTGCGAGTCTACACAGCGGCGATTCTATGTCCGAGTTGGCTCGCTTAGGGGAGGAAAACTCGTAGAATCGTACGATTCTACGAGTCGGCGCGCGATTCTAACAACACTGTTTAGAATATGATAAGTTTCGTTCTTGGGTGAAGACAGAGGAGTTGATTGGTTTTTATGGGAAGGACACGTTGTGTTGGATGCTAGAAAAACAAGAAGCAAAGCTAGAATTAAATGGGCTAGTAGAGATGATTTCAGAAAAAAACATGAATCAAAACCAGAATCTGATTTGCCATGGGGGATGTTGGAGAGTCAAGAAACGGAACCAAAATCACATAAAGTGACAAAATCATAGAAAAGCAATGTGGTAGAGAGTAGAGACGCATGAAAAACAAGAAGCAAAGCCAGAATTAAATGGGCTAGTAGATATGATGTCAGAAAAACATGAATCAAAACTAGAATCTGATTGGCCATGGGGGAAGTTGGAGGGTCAAGAAACGGAACCAAAATCACATAAAGTGACAAAATCATAGGAAGGCAATGTGGTAGAGAGTAGAGACGCATGCGGTCGAGGTCAGGGGGAGGAGCTCGAGGTGGATGCCGATGGTGGAGAAGAAGCTAACAACAATGAATTAGTGACGCAACAACAATAAATATGAAAATCTTAGTTGTGAAGAGGCTAAAACTAAAGAGGATGAAAAAAAGGGTAGCCAATAAAGGTGAAAACAGGTAAAGAAACGTGCTATAAAGGCATTGCAAGGTTATAACAAAGGAGAAAGGAGGGGGCAAAAGTATCCGACATTTGGGTCTCGAAGAGTCGAGTCGACCTACTTCGTCCACCAGAACCACTGGACGTTGGTCTACTTGCAGCCAGAGAGATCCCGGAATCACAAACCCCAATCATGCCCACACCACCGCCAGACACTGAACCTTTGCGATGGCTCGTGGGTTGTTGTCAAAGTCGCTATCGACAGTAAATTCACTATAGGGGGCATATCAAAGATGTGTCTCTCTTGATGCACTCTAAGCAACCTGCTTCCACCACCAGATCCACTAAACTATAGTGCTAAGTTGTTGATTGATGTTTTCCTAACGATAAGGACAAAGATGGGTGTTATTTACACGCTTCAAAATAGCAACAAAGCTTGGGACAGAGCAAAAGCTACTATGAAAGTGAAACTAATGTGTAGGACTGAAGTGGAATTAATGAGGCGAGCCCTAAAGTAGAGAGGGGCAGAATTGGTATCCTGCAAAGTGGGTATGCTTCTTGACTTGATGGGTCAAACCTACACTTATCGAATACATGTATATATAAGGTGGTTTAAAATTCAAGGTGCTTGCCATTGCGTTCAAGTGCAGAAACAATATTAGGCCACGATACTACTGTTCGGAGAAAATGGTTGCAATTCCTATGTCTATGAGGTTAAAGCCAAATTGGTTCACAGATCCAACTCTACAATACTGTGATGATTTTGATGCTGCTGCTAACCTTGCTTTTACAGGGGGTTACAATGGCTTGGGGTGGTTAAGGCAGTCGAGTTTTCCAATCTAGAGGCTGAAGTACGAAAAATAGTTTGTGATTAAGTTTATGCACGACTTTCCCAACTTTGAGACAAGAAAAATTTGTTCCTTGTATTTTCAATTGGAAGAGTAGAATCTTAAGGACAAGGTTGAAATTTAAAGGGGGGAGGGTGGTACTGTTAGGATAACAAGGAGGAGTTAAAGTAGTTGGGTTTAGTAGAGGGGTCCGTCACTGATGTTGTTGATATTCTTTGTTAGAATTTTCAAAACTTCTAGCAATCTCAAGTATGGCATGCGATGAATTAAAACGAGGTCCTACAGTTTGCTAAAGATTGACAAAATTCTATGGTGTGTGAGAAATTGATAGGTAATAAAGGAAAGTTGATGGGACCACGGGTCCAAGTGAGCAACTATTGGGCCAAGATGAGCATGTGGTCCATGAGTCCAAAAAGCCTAGGGTGTGGAGAGTCTATGAAAAGAAGAATAAGAAGAAGAAAGGAAATGATGAGGTGTCAGGTGGTGAGAGAAATGTTTGAGTGTGTGCGCGCTTGTATTTTCAGTTATAAGGGGTAGTGTGTGTGAGGAAAGAGGTATCAGAAGGAATTGCATCTTTCTGTTAGAGGAGAGAACAGTGGTTTTCTCTTAGGAGCTAGGCTCTGGGGTGTGAGGAGAGAATTGCTTCTTCCTTGCATTGTTCCATTTTTTCCATTGATTATAGAAATCCATACTTTCTCCTTCATTTGTGTTATCTTTTATTCATTCTACATTCAGCAGTTCAGGGACCTATCAATTTGGTCCGACCTGCCGGATACTGAATTGTGAGAGAAAGCACAGTGGGGAATCAGCGTTTGAGGTGCTCGAATGCCACCCAAGAAAATGGAGACTAAAATCGCAGCGTTGGAGACCGAGTTGGCTTCGCTCAAAGTCACCTTTAATGATCAGTTCGCAGAACTGAGGGCTGAGGCCAAGGCAGCTCAGGATCATCTGGTGTCCTTGATCACGCGAAGTAAAGCCCATTCTGACTCTGAAGACGAGGGTTTCGTCCACGGTAGCCCTAAGACAAAGGCGTCAGGGTTGAACAAAGTAGAGAAGGCGGCCACTCGTAAGCTTCTCCAACGGCTTTCGAGTGACGCGATGGACGAGGTTAAGCTCTCTGTGAAGAGGGTTGAACTGCCCACTTTCACCGGCGACGACCCGGCCGGTTGGATCGCGAGGGCGGAGGTCTATTTCCGTGTCTAGGAAACAAACCCAGAAGTGAAAATCGACTTGGCACAGTTGTGTATGGAAGGACCCACCATACATTTTTTCAAGTCCCTCATGGAGGAGGAACCAGATCTGACCTGGGAAGGTTTCAAGGATGCTCTGCTGGAGCGTTACGGTGAGATAGGCGAGGGGAACATCTTCGAACAGTTAGCTTCAGTGCGCCAGGAGGGGAATATTGAGGAGTATATTCTGGAGTTTGAGAAGTTGGCATCCCAAGTTCCGGGCATGGCTGATGCTCAGTACTCTGGGTATTTCATCCATGGCCTCAGAGATGGGATTCGCGGTCGTGTGAGAAGTCTGGCGTCCCTGGGAACGATAACGCGGCGGAGACTGTTACATGTGACACGGGCCGTGGAAAGTGAGGCTCGCGAGAGGCGGGTCGGATGGAGTGGGACGCGCTCGGGAGGCCCAAAACCACTCCATGGGTCGGGTTCCAATAACCGATTCGGGTCAAATGGTTCGGGAAATACGGGTCACAGTAAAAACAATTGGGTTTATGTCAAGAATAGCCCAGAACGTAGAGACCCAGGGCCCAACCCTAGTACGCGTACTGCTTCAAGTTCTGGACATAGAAATTGAGCGCCGCGGGACCGTGGGGTTCGTAACTTACCCTACCACGAGCTCATGGAGAGACGGAAGAAGAACTTGTGCTTCAAGTGTGGAGCACCTTTTAGCCCGAAGCATGTTCTCCAATGTCCCGAACGCCAGTTGCGGCTTATGGTTACCGAGGAAGAAGGGAGCGAAGAGGAAGAGGAAGGTGAGGTCCAGGTTTTGGCCGGTGAGACGGAGGATGAAGATGACGAGACAGGCGAACTCAGCGTGATGAGTTTGAATCAGCTGGGTCAACCTCAGATGAGGCGCAAAAGTGAACCGTGCACCATCAAGCTGAAGGGAGATGTAGGAGGAGTGCCTTTGTTGGTGTTGGTAGATAGTGGGGCGACCCATAACTTTGTCTCAAAGAAGCTGATGAGTGTGTTGCGTCTACCTGTGGAGGAAACGGCTTCTCTAAGAATCAAGCTGGGGGATGGTTTCACAGTGCAGACCCAAGGTGTGTGTCGAGGATTGGTGCTTGGCCTCGGTACGATGCGGTCTATGATTGATGCGTGGCTGTTTGATTTGGATGGTATTGATGTGGTCCTGGGCATGGCTTGGCTGACCTCTATTGGGGGAATGTGGGTAGATTGGGTGCACCAAATGCTACAATTTTCGGTGAACAATGAGTGGGTTGAGTTGAGAGGTGAAGGAGGTGCTGGTAGGGGACAACAGGCATTACAAAGCTTGTTGGGGCGACCAAAGCATGGGCTGGTCCTAGGCATTACAAAGCATGGGCTTGTTGTGGAGAAGAAGCTACCTAGGGAGGAATTGGGTGATCCTAGGCAGAAGGGAATGATTCAGAAGCTTTTAACTGAGTATGCCACCGTATTTCAAGTGCCTAAGGGGCTCCCCCCCAAGAGGAGTCATGAGCACTCCATTCCCTTACTACAAGGCCAAGGGGCAATGAGTGTGCGCCCCTATAGGTACCCCCACATACAAAAGAATGAGATTGAGAAACAAGTTACGGAGTTACTGAAATCAGGGGTTATCAGGCCGAGTCAGAGTGCCTTCTCCAGCCCTGTGATTCTGGTCAAGAAGAAGGATGGCTCGTGGCGAATGTGTGTGGACTATCGCGCCCTTAACAAGGTAACCATCCCAGATAAATTTTCAATTCCTATCATTGATGAACTGTTGGATGAGCTGCATGGTTCCCATTTCTTTTCGAAGATTGATTTGAAATCAGGTTACCATCAAGTTAGAGTCAAGGAAGAGGATGTGCACAAAACCGCTTTTAGAACTCACGATGGTCACTATGAGTTCTTGGCCATGCCTTTCGGCCTTATGAACGCTCCATCGACGTTTCAAGCTCTCACGAATGATGTATTTAGATCACATCTTAGACAATTCGTTCTGGTGTTCTTTGACGACATCTTGGTCTACAACCCCACTTTTGAGAGTCACCTCCAACACTTAGAAACTGTGCTGCATGCCTTGGCTACACACAGTCTGGTTGCTAATGCAAAGAAGTGTTCTTTTGCTCAGCCGCATGTGGAGTACTTGGGTCATGTTATATCCAAAGAGGGTGTAGCTATGGACCCCACGAAGGTGGATAGTGTTTTGCAATGGCCCACTCCCAAGAATGTAAAAGGGGTGAGAGGATTCTTGGGGCTCACAGGTTACTACCGGAAGTTTATCAAGGACTATGGGAAGTTGGCTAGGCCTTTGGCTGAGCTCACAAAGAAAGATAATTTCAAGTGGGAGGGAAAGGAGGTACAAGCCTTCAACACCCTCAAGGAGAAGGTAACTACAGCTCCAGTTTTAGCTCTTCCTGATTTTGATAAGGACTTTGTGATTGAGAGTGACGCATCCGGCAATGGGTTAGGGGCGATTCTGATCCAAGGGGGCAGGCCTATTGCTTACTTTAGCAAGGCCCTCAGTGATCGTAACTTAACCAAATCAGCTTATGAAAAAAAGCTTATGGCAGTAGCTTTGTCCATACAGCACTGGCGGCCATACCTTCTTGGTAGGAAGTTCATTGTGCGGACTGACCAGAAGAGTTTAAAACAGTTGTTATTGCAGCGCATTACCACCATGAATCAACAGAATTGGGCGGCTAAGCTCTTGGGATATCAGTTTGATATTGAATACAAGCCAGGATTAGAAAATAAGGGTGCAGATGCATTATCCAGGATGCATGACCCTCCGGAGTTCAGTTCTATGCAACACACTACTACCTGGCTCGGCCACACAACTATAATAGAGGAAGTTCACAAGGATCCTGCACTGCAGCAAGTTATTACGGCTTTGCAGCAAGGCTTGGTGACCAAACCAGGTTTCTCCTACAAGAATGGGGTGTTATTTTATGAGGATCGATTGGTGGTGTCTGCTTCATCTTCTTGGATTCCCACACTCCTAAAGGAGTTCCATTCTTCCCCTCAGGGTGGACATTCGGGGTTCCATCGAACCTATCGTAGGTTGGCTGCCAATGTGGATTGGGTGGGCATGAAACGGGCAGTGCAACAGTTTGTGCAAGAGTGTGACACATGTCAGCTGCAAAAATATGTTGCTGCAGCTCCCGGGGGCCTTCTCCAACCTCTTCCTATACCCGATCAGATTTGGAATGATGTTTCAATGGATTTCATCACGGGTTTGCCTAAATCTAAGGGATTTGATGCTATTTTTGTGGTGGTGGATCGTTTGTCCAAGTATAGTCATTTTGTGCCACTCAAGCATCCGTACTCAGCCCGCTTGCTCGCGGACGTGTTTGTCAAGGAGATTGTTCGCTTACATGGGATTCCAATCTCTATTATTAGTGATCGGGACCCTATCTTTGTGAGTAACTTTTGGCAAGAGTTGTTTAAGCTCCAAGGAACTCAGCTCCGTATGAGTACGGCGTATCACCCTCAAACGGACGGCCAAACGGAGGTGGTAAATCGATGTTTAGAGACTTATCTCCGCTGTTTCATCGCGGACCAGCCTAAAAGTTGGGTTTCTTGGCTTCCTTGGGCTGAATATTGGTATAATACCACTTTCCATAGCTCTACAGAGGTCACACCTTTCGAAACTGTATATGGCACAAAGCCACCTGTGTTGATTCGGTTTCTGCAGGGAGAAACCATGGTGGAGGCAGTGCAACGGGACTTGTTAGACAGGGATGAAGCTCTCCGCCAGTTGAAGCTTCATTTGCATCGAGCACAAGGTAGGATGAAGGCCTTGGCTGACCAAAAGCGGACTGACAGGAGCTTGGCAGTAGGTGACCAAGTTTTCTTGAAGCTTAGGCCACATGTGCAACAATCTGTGGCTACTTGAATCTGTCCTAAGTTGGCTCCGAGGTACTATGGTCCCTTCGAAGTTGTGGGAAGAGTCGGGCCTGTGGCATATAAATTGAAACTACCGGATTCTTCTAGGATCCATCCAGTTTTCCGTGTTTCACTTCTTAAGAAAGCTGTGGGTACTCATTCTGTGGAGGCCGCATTACCCACAGGGATGGATGGTGATCCCCGAGACTTTTGGGAGCCACTGGCAGTGTTGGCCTACCGCACCATCAACCATCAGGGTTCTTTGGTGAAGCAGGTTTTGATTCAATGGCAACATAAAGGGGTGGATGAAGCAACTTGGGAGGATGTCTCCATTATCCGTTCTCAGTTCCCTCACTTTAGACTTGAGGACAAGTCTTGTTCTCAAGAGGGTGGCAATGATAGGACCACGGGTCCAAGTGAGCAACTATTGGGCCAAGATGAGCATGAGGTCCATGAGTCCAAAAAGCCTAGGGTGTGGAGAGTCTACGAAAGGAAGAATAAGAAGAAGAAAGGAAATGATGAGGTGTCAGGTGGTGAGAGAAATGTTTGAGTGTGTGTGTGCTTGTATTTTCAGTTATGAGGGGTAGTGTGTGTGAGGAGAGAGGTATCAGAAGGAATCGCATCTTTCTGTTAGAGGAGAGAACAGTGGTTTTCTCTTAGGAGCTAGGCTCTGGGGTGTGAGGAGAGAATTGCTTCTTCCTTGCATTGTTCCATTTTTTCCATTGATTCCAGTAATAGAAATCCATACTTTCTCCTTCATTTGTGTTATCTTTTATTCCTTCTACATTCAGCAGTTCAGGGACCTATCAAAAGTGTTATAAAAATGTATGAGAGAATAGCAGATTTTGGAGAATAGATAATTGTTATTAATGTGTGAAGTGAGATTTTACAGTTGTATGATCACGGCGGGTGGTTCATCCAATAACAGAATCTGGTAGCAGATGCCTGATGATCTAACTGCATGTTACTAAATAGTGAGTCGGCAAGAATCTATTTTAACAGACTCAGTGTTAACTGATACTGTTGGCTCTGACAGATAACCCTAGCAGTTACTCTAGTGTCCGTTTATTCCACTAGGTGTTGGTGGTGAGAGGATTTGTAACAATTGTTTTTAATTGTTCTCTATTTCTTTGAGAATGTTTCTGCTGTGAAGTTTAATATAAATATAAATGGTAAAATGTGAAAACGTCTGCTAAAGATTTGGCTGATGGTTTGTTATGCTTAAAAGGGTTCTTTGAACTTTAGTTATCTGAATCCTCCAGAATGCTATGAAGATTACACACTTTGTTCAGCTATGTGTTTGATGTTGATTAGGATATGTTTTTTTGCTGGTTTTGATGGTAAATTGCTATTTGATTTTTAAACCAACATCAAAAGATTACACACTTGTTCGGCGGTTGGTTCAACCCCATTTGAACCACAGTTTGGTTGAACCGCCCAGAACTAGATTGAACCACGGTTGAACCGTTTTGAACCGGGTTGAACCGTTTGAAATGACTTTTTATTCTTTTATTTACTTTTCCCCTCAAATTTAATACCTTTTTATTTATTTATTTATTTACTTATTAGTCTTCGATTCAACCATGGTTGAACTGAATGAACCAATTGAACCATGACCCGGAGGTCTCTCCGGTTCGATCTCCGGTCCGATTTTTAAAACATTGCTTTTAAGCGATAAGATGAAGTAAAATATTACATGTTCCATTAATGAAGTTGATGGTTGATAAAGGGCTTCTTTTGGACATTCAATAGAGTTCAAGGGATGTTTTTCCAGACCTTATTTGAAACTCATTGTAAATTATTACTTATTAGCCAAAGTTAAATATTTTATGTTTGGATATTAGGACATCGATTGACCTATATAATAGCAACCCTTATTTGTTTGGCTTGTTTGACTTGAATGATCAGTTTCTTCTTTCTACTGTTTGTAAATATGCCATATACATAGATTGGCAATTTGAGAAATCTATATCTGTTGTTGAATTGACTTATGTGGAGTTCAAAAACTCCTTGGACATCTGGTTTTTATTCTTTATAATAACATGCCATGCCATTAAAGTTTGCTGAATATTGTTTGCTCCACCTACTCCTAGATGGCTTCTTCATTCTCACACAATTGAAATGATAATTTTTCTTGGGTGTGTAATTGCGAAATTATATGGTGGTGTAGACAACTGGTTATAGGCTGTAGTATTTATTTATTTATCGGTCCCGTTATTTGAACAACAAATTTGGGACAACTTTTTTGACAGCTTTTTAAATGGTTATCGCAGTTCACACATGTGGTTAATGAAGTGTTGGTTGGTTAATGGATATATTTGGTGTTGCAACTCATTAATCATCTACTAAACTCCATTAACCACAAATTTGAACGTGATTAATCACGATTTCCAGGTGTTCAAATCTACATGTAGTTGAACACGTGAAAATCGTGGTCAATAACGTTTAAATTTGTGGTTAATGGAGTTCGTTAGATAGTTAATGAGTTGTAACACCTGATATATCCATTAACCAAATCCAACACCCCATCCAACATCTTATTAACCACGTATGTGAACTGCATTAACCACTTAAAAAGTTATCGAAAAAGTTGTCGCAAATTGGTGTTTAAAGAACATTGCTCTTTATTTATTCCTCGCAATTCTCAAGAAAATTTTGCCCTTGGCATGTTTATATCAAACATCGTTTCTTAATTGTTTCTATCCTGTTTATTCTTCTAATTGATGTCTCTCCCCCCTCCCCAGGTAATGAAGTCAAGGTCTTTGTGCTTTAGCTCCACAGTTGGTCCAGAGTCTTTCTCTTCCGAAGTAGGGGATCTACCTTCCTCTCTGAAGAACTTTTTAAATACAATATCCACATCTAGGGTTTGTTTAGGCCTCCAACATCAAAATCTATATAATTACTTTGATGTTAAACTCAATGATTTTAAGGTCAGGTTCTTTATCCATATAATTTGATTTATATGTTTGTTCTTTATCCGTTTGATATTTGTAACTTTGGTATTGTTTTTTGTTATTGCAGATCGCCGTTGTGAATTCCGACCAGTCACAAAAGCTTCCCATTCTCGAGAAATTTAGTGCTTCATTCTTCTTGGCTTTTTGTGTGATCCCTTATGAGTCCATTTTGAAGCAGATAGAGGTGATTAGAAGATTAAATGTTATTGATTGTATTTTATTCTTTCTTTATTTCCTAGATATGATTTTGTTTCCCAAGAGTAGATTCATAGCTGTGATCTTTCAATCCCTAAAATTTTGGGATTCCTTTTTATGTAAAACGTGTGTGTGTGCGCGCGCGCGCCATCATATAATAACAAATCAGAAATTGATCCATTTCAACACATTATCCAGTGGACCCACTGTCTCGTGTCCGACACATTATCTGATCACCTCGTCATTGTCTGCTGCCAGTGGAAAATTTTTCCGGCGTAAAGCAATCGCATCAGGCTTGCCTCTGCAGTCTGTTCATCGCTGCAGACCTAGCATCAATGGAGGTCTGATGAGTGGTGTTCACATGCCTCTGCAGTCTGTTCATCGCTGCAGACCTAGCATCAATGGAGGTCTGATGAGTGGTGTTCACATGCACCTCTTTTCTATTCCAGTTTTATGTGTGTACCACTTCTGCAGCCCGTGACAGTGCGTGAAGGGGACCTCTTGCACTGTTGTCAGCGGTGTGACAGTCACCGGAGTCCTCTCTGTGTCTTGGACTTTCATTGGCATCCATACATTTTTCATCAGCTTTTTTGGCATTTTTTTTTTTGACGGATTACCGTTTATATTCTACTCTCAGTTGGTAGTCTCAATAGTTATCAGTATCTTACGATTCATACGATTCGTATCTTGATTCGAAACGAAATCAAGCTCAACATAAATCCCGATTCGTTCCATTGAATCTCATGAATCGTGAATTCCCCTGAATCCCACGATACGAGTTATGTCATGGGTGCAGCCTGAAAATGGGTCGACTTGTGCGATTTAGTTTCTAAAAGGCCTGCTCAGGTTTTCTTTTGCAATTTTTTCTTGAATGAGACATAATCAGCCAAATCAAACCTTCCAAATAACCCAAGTCAGATTCACAAACTAACAACCCTACACAGTGCTTCGCACCCTCGCTTCTCCTTTGTTCTTCTTGTCTCTATTGTCTTATTGTTGCTTTAACTTTGATTTATGACTTGAATATTGAATTATTTTCATATATTGTATATCAGCCTTTATTTTTTTGCTTATATAACTAGTTTTTACTTACAAATGTCATTTTTTTACTGATCATGTATCTTACGATTCATAAAAACATTCGATTCACGATTCGAAAAATAGGTATTCTGATTCATGATACGTGCCTCGATTTGATAACCATCATTTGCTGGTTCATTGTGGGTAGGTCTGTTCTACCCGAGTTGATGAATTTTTTTTTGGCTTGTTTTTGGTGGTTCCAGTTCAGTTTGGGTTGCCCTGTTTTGGTGTGCTTGGATTGGGTTCTGTTTTTTCCATTGTTTGCTTGAGGTTTTTTTGTCATGGCCGATCATCAGGAGTTAAAGGAGAATCTTCTAATTAAAGCTTCCCAACAAGTCTATTCATCAGTTACTATTGCCCACACTAGTAATTCTATGAATGGCTTCTCTCATTCATCTAAACCCGTCGGATCTTGGGTTTTGGATTTTGATGCTTTCGATCACATGGCTGGTAATCCTTCCCTTTTCTGCTAAATTATCATCTCGTAAAACATCCCGTCATATCACTCTTGCTGATTGGTCTTAAGGCACAAGCTTCCAAGTTTGGTCAAGCTTCTCTTCGGCTCTTCCATCGGTCTGTAAACTCTCTGATCTGTATCGGGGTGTCGCTTTAAACTAATCTCTGTTAGTCAACTTCCTTGTTCCCTCAATTGTCCTATAACTTTTACCTATGATTCATTTGTTACATAGGGCTGGAGCGTTGGATGTGATTGAAATCGGATTTAAATCACATGGACTCTCCTATCTTCAACATTCTTGAATCACTCCCCTCATTTTCTTCATTGTGGTCTTGGTCATCAAAGTTTAAACAAGCTAAACATATGGCTACACAGCTTTCTAATTTGCAGTCCTTAAGAGTGCGAGTCTTATCAACTTGCAAAACTGGTTGGGTGTCCTTTCTATCCATTTGATGTGCAAATGAAAATGGTTGTAGAAACTAAGAGAGTTCAGAGAGACTTTGCTCTGAAAATGAGTGAGGTTTTTATTATCTAATATTATTTGTTAACAGCAACATATTATAGCAGAGCAACATGTATGATAGTTACAACTAACTGATAACCGAACAACAGCTATAGCTTTTGGAGTTTCCAAAAGAAAGAAATTTAAAAAACTAAGTGCGGAGAAATGAATTGTATTTTTCTTCATTTCATTTGAAATGTGTGTAGGTATATATATTAATGGAAAGGGAAGACATAAACCTAACATAATCCTTGAACCAAGAGATCACTAGTAATAGTGATGGTATAATGGAGCACTAATAGTAGTGGTGCTATTATAGTGGAGCATTGGTATGTATTATAATCAACAATTAGGCAACATGGTGGAGATTTGGAACTAATACCTAAAAGAATTCTGTAGGATTCATAATCTGTAATCTAGGTTAACCAAAGAGAGAGAAAGAGAGAATTGTAAATCTGTATTTTTGCATTGATGATTCTGATTTCTTACAGATAACAGAGGCTAATCAGCCCTTTATACAATGATTATCATGTGCACACTTTGTGCTAATCCTACACCCAGTCTAGTTGGAAGTAACTAACTCTTAACAGCCTTGATGAGCTGTCATAGGTGCTAATACTAACTGCACTTCTTACAATAGAAAGCTGTTAACACAGCTGAGTAATTCAATACTCTAATACCCCCCCTCAAGCTCAATGGGGTTGAAGCTTGGGAGAAGGATCAAGCACATTGAGCTTGGATCTTAAAGCAAGAAACTTGGAAGGAGAAAGAGCTTTTGTGAGCACATCAGCCCACTGATCTGTGCCAGGAACATGGATTACTGACAGCTGCTTGGCAATCACTTTTTCTCTAACAAAGCATAGATCAATCTCCATGTGCTTTGTTCTAGCATGTAAAACTGGATTGTGAGCAAGTAACACAGCTGATTGGTTATCACAAAAGACAGCAGGAACTGTATGTGGTAAGTGCAGCTCTGTCAACAGAGTTTGTATCCAAATTAAATCAGAGGCCACTTCAGCTAGGCTGCGATACTCAGCCTCAGTACTTGACCTTGCAATCACATGCTGTTTTCTTGACCACCAAGAGACTAGATTAGGTCCAAAATAGATGGCAGCACTAGAGGTAGATCTCCTGTCATCAGGATCCGATGCCCAGTCAGCATCACAGAAGGCTTTTAGAGTGAATGGCTGAGTGATAGGTGCTGGAAACAGTTGTAAACCACAGTGAACTAAACCTTTTAGATACCTCAGTATTCTTTTTACAGCACACCAGTGAGAATCTTGGGGATTTGCCATGAATTGGCACACTTTGTTTCTCGCAAACCGATCTACGGCCTTGTGGACGGTGGCATATCGCAGAGCCTACAATGCACTGTAGAGAATGATGGATCAGTCACTGTAGTGGAGCCTGTTTTGGACAGCTTTAAATTTGCCACCATAGAAGAAGAGATAGAGTTGGCTTCCAACATATTAGTCTTAGTGAGAAGGTCTCTAATATACTTGCTCTGTGTGAGTAGTAGAGAGCCATTTTGCTGTCTTTTAACCTCAATACCCAAGAAATAGTCTAGATCACCCAAATCTTTGAGAGCAAAGGTGGAATGCAGTTGCTGAATAATAGAAGAAATCAGTGAGGAAGAGTTCCCAGTGATGATTATATCATCAACATACACCAAGAAATATAGAATGTGACCCTTGTGTTTGTAGACAAAAAGAGAGGGATCACATTTGCTGCCATGAAATCCAAGGTTGGTGAAGGCAAGCTTAAGTCTTTCAAACCATTGCCTAGGGGCTTGCTTGAGCCCATATAAAGCCTTGTTGAGCTTGCAAACAAGAGAGGGACCATGTTCAAAACCTTGAGGTTGTTGCATGTAAACTTCTTCCTCAAGTAAGCCATGTAAGAAGGCATTGTTAATGTCAAGTTGCTTTAAGGGCCAATGATAAGTAAGGGTAAGGGTGAGTATAATCCTCACTGTGATCGGTTTTATGACTGGAGAAAATGTCTCTTGAAAGTCAAAACCTTGAAGTTGGTGGAAGCCCTTTGCCACTAGCCTTGCTTTTAATTTATTAACAGATCCATCAGGGTTTTCTTTCACCCTAAAAACCCATTTACATCCAATAGCTTTTCTATTAGATGGTAAAGGAACAAGAGTCCAGGTTTTATTTCTGTGCAAAGCATCAAACTCTGCCTGCATAGCCTCATGCCAAGCTGGATCCTTCAAGGCTTGCTTAACAGTCCTCGGTTCAGTGTGTGTTAAGAGCACCCTAGGGTGAATTCTGGGCATAACAATTCCAGATTTTGATCTGGTTTGCATTGGGTGAATGTTTGGGGGAATTAAAGGGGCTGAAACAGGGGCTAAAGAAGCAGAAACAGAATCTGGAGGAGAAACAGAAACAGAAGGAGCAGTGGGGGATTCTGGGGAACCAACTAGAGGAGTACCTGCAGAAGGAGATGCTGCAGAAACTGAGAAACCTGGAGGACTGACAGAAGTTGAAGGTGAAGCTGTGGGGACAGCATTGAATTCAGCAGTGTCAGGTATGACAAAAGGTAATGGGGACAGAGATACACTTGGAGAATGAGGTATGTGATTGGTATTTTGTTTGACAAACAAATCAGGATAAGGAAATCTAGACTCATGGAAAAGGACATCTTTGGAGATGAACATCTTTCCAGATGGAGATAGACACTTGTACCCTTTGTGAGAAGAGGAGTAGCCCAAAAAGAGACAGTCATGTGATCTGAAATCCAATTTGTGAGTATTATAAGGCCTAAGAAGAGGAAAACAGGCACGTCCGAACACCTTAAGAAACTTGTAATCGGGATTAGACTTGTAAAGGAGTATATATGGGATTTGAAAGTTTAGAGAGGCAGTTGGCAGCCTATTAATCAAGTACACTGCAGTTAAGAAGGCATGATCCCAAAAGTTTAGTGGTAAAGAAGCATGGCTTAAAAGAGAGAGGCCAAGTTCCATAATGTGTCTATGTTTCCTCTCCACAACACCATTTTGGTGATGTGTATGAGGGCAAATTAACCTATGTATGATCCCTTGTTCAGTGAGATATTTGGTGAAGGGCCTAAACTCACCTCCCCAATCGGTTTGGAGAGATTTAAGCCTATAACCTAGTTGTAATTCAGCCATAGCTTTGAAATTTTGAAAGATATCAAAGGCCTCAGATTTGGATTTAAGAAGATAAATCCAAATGAATCTAGAATATGCATCAACAAAGGTTATGTAGTATTTGAAACCAAGGGAGGAAGTGTTAGGGGAAGGACCCCACAAGTCACTAAAGACAAGCTCTAGAGGAGCTGTGTAGGTTGTAAGGGAAGGGGGAGAGTGAAGCCTATGGGCTTTACCCATACAACAAGCAGTGCAAAAGGAAGAGGCATCTTTATTAGTATAAGGAATATTACAATGAGCCATTACAAGTTTCATCGAATGATGATTCGGATGGCCTAATCTTAAATGCCAAAGATGGTTACAAGATAGAGTTGTAGAACTCAAAACAGAACCTAAAACATTACTGGAATGTAAACCAGAAGCAGGAACAGAAGCTGCAGTAACAGCATTGACAAATGAAGTGCTGGAGGATGAACTGGTTGGAGTGGATGACTTGGAGTGAGATAGAAGCATATGTGGAAACTCATATAAACCATCAGACCCTACAGAACCCTGAAGCAACACTTCATTGGTTTCCTGAGATTTGACAAGACAATGGTTAGCATGGAACTCAAAGAAAACTGAATTGTCTTTGGCAAACTTACTTACACTGACAAGGTTTTTAGTAATTGATGGAACTAACAGAAGATTATGCAAGGATAGATTCATTTTAGGGTTAATAGGTGACTTAAACACACTAGAACCAGAGGAGTGTATGGCCAAACCTTGCCCATTCCCAATAAAAATCTGATCAGGCCCAGGGAATGGTACAACCTGTTGAATATTCTTCGGATCACCAGTCACATGAAAAGATGCTCCCGAGTCAGGGAACCAGGAGCTGGCAGAACTAGGATTCATGTTAGTCACCATAGCACTCAACTGAGGAGATGAGAAACCAACAGATTTTGGTTGAGCTTGAGGCCTGATCCAGTTATTAGAGGCAAATGGTTGTGGAAATCCAGCAGAGGGCATAGCAAAGCCAGAGAAGCCATAAGGATTCATCATTTGAGGTCCATTAAACCCTAGATTTTCAGGTTGGAAACCTTGAAAATGAGAAGGAACAGAGGGTTGAAAACTTTGATTGAACCTATGCCAGCATGTAGACGCTAGGTGTCCATACTTGAAACAGACTTGACACTGAATGTTAGAGAACTGTCCACCACGGCCACGGCCACGACCACCGCGGCCACCACGGAATGACATGTTTCCTCCAGAATTAAATGAGTGTTTGTCAACGTGCGAGTCGTGAGTCAAATTGACCTGCGCAGAAGCATGTTCCTCAGTTGACGGTTTTGAAGTCTGAGTGAGATTAACGCTCACCGAATCGGTAACTGCATTCTTCTTAAACTTGTCAAGACGCAACTCATGAGCAAGCAGAAGCGCTTCGACTTCTTCAATGTCCATCGATTCGAACTGACTCTCAACAACCGAATACCAGGAGCAAAATCTTGAGGTAATCCTTCAAGGATCACATCGATATGTTGATTGATCGGAACTGGATCACCGATCGAAGCGAGAGAGTCTACGAGAGCCTTGATGCGAAGGAGATAGGCAGAAACAGTGAGATCGTTCAACTGCGTCGCGAAGTTCGTAGAGGTCGCTTTGCTTTCGCTCGCGTTTGTTTCTGGAAATAGGAGTGTAATCGGTCCCAAACCTCAAACGCATGAACACATCCAAGAACGCGTGACAGAATGTCACTCGATAGAGTCGATTGAAGCCATGATTGAAGCATCTGATCCTTGCGGAACCAGTGTTCTCAGACGCAGGATTGATCGTCGCACTGAGACGATCGGCTTCGGTGAGATACTGCGGTGGAATCACAGGACAGACAAGAAACTCGTGAAAACCATTCGCATTAACATATGGTTCAACTTGCTGACGCCAGATTAAGAAGTTCTTCTTAGTTAACTTCTCTGAGATCTTGAGATTGAAAGACGCAGGTTGCGAATCTATCGAAGGGAGCGGAGACGCATGCTCCGGCGACGGAGGTGGTGGAGGAGGAGGAGGAGGATTTGCCGCCATAGATCGTCTAGCTCATGATACCATAAAGAACTCTGTAGGATTCATAATCTGTAATCTAGGTTAACCAAAGAGAGAGAAAGAGAGAATTGTAAATCTGTATTTTTGTATTGATGATTCTGATTTCTTACAGATAATAGTGGCTAATCAGCCCTTTATACAATGATTATCATGTGCACACTTTGTGCTAATCCTACACCCAGTCTAGCTGGAAGTAACTAACTCTTAACAGCCTTGATGAGCTGTCATAGGTGCTAATACTAACTGCACTTCTTACAATAGAAAGCTGTTAACACAGCTGAGTAATTCAATACTCTAATAATACCCAATCACCAACACTCCCCCTAGGGCAATAGATATCTATCATACCGAGATTGGATCTAATGTTTTCATAAGTGGATCCGGTTGCTGTTCGCAGAAGCAAGATTGAATCGATTGCACGATTAAGAGTGGCGAACCCACGCGTTCTCATCAGTTTCCAATTCTGCTTGTGTTTGGGATCATTTGCAACATGGAAGATTATAGGATCGAACGATTTTACGTCCATAATCACTAACTACCTTGTTCGCTAGATGACCCAGTACTGTTCATTTCCAATATTCTTCTCCTGTGTTATTTCACCAATTGAAATGGTCCTATTCGCTAAGTTTCTGATTTTAGGCCTAACTCAACCCTATAAAACTGGCCTAAGGAGTGCCAAAACTTTATAAGGTCATATTAGGCACTATCTCTAGTCAATATGAGACTTGGGTTTTTCTTTCCCAATACACCCCTTCATGCCCAACACAATTGGGCTTGGTGCGTGGATAGCATGGTGGATGCCCCAACAACTGATCTAGGCTTTGATGCCATCTTAAATTTTGAGCCTAGCTTAACTCCACAAAACCTGTTTGTAAGGGGAGAAGTGCCCAAGCTTTATAAGCTCTTATTATGCACTATCTCTAGTTAATGTGGGAATACTAAGAAAAATTAAGTCTTTTTGTTAAGATTGTTATGTTTTGATGATGGTTTTATGGCTTAAGTTTTCTAAGTTAGTAAATGAGTGAATGCTACATTAGCTTGTATGTTAGATTTGAACATATACTACAGCATATTCACACACATCTCCTACACAGGGTAATTTTACTTTTCTGTCTTCTCTCTCCCCCTCTCTTGATTTCCAAATTTTATTGATTCCAGGTTTATGTGCTCATAGAATCACTTAAAGTACACTTCTCTCCTTCAAGATATGGTGCATTCATGGAACTGATCACTCATCTGGGCTCACTGTTTGTAAAGGGTGAATCTGAAATCTTGAACTGTGCTTATCCTCCTAAAATTGTTTCGGATGTGCCGACATATTCTATTTTTGGCATATCCATTATTTCAAGACTAAGTTCTGTTGATCTGGAAGTTGACCTTGAAAATAGTGGAGATAACAGCTCAGTCCTCATGGTTTCTTTGCAAGAAATGGATGTACGGTATGTTCACAATTGTTCCTCTTCTTCCTGTTATGGACTATTGTTTACAATATTATGTCAAAAATGCATTTTGAAGAACTGCTCTTCATATCCTCCTTTTAAAGTTATTATCATTGAAACTTTCAGTTTGTTTTCTTTATATATTGTGTATTGTAGGACTGTTCTATTAGATGTCATTGAAGTTGTTGAAATAGAGAAGAGAGAGACATATGATTGTGAAACCATGTGTCTCAATTACACCACGGAGACTCTATTATATCGGCACTGAGTGAATCAGCATACAATCAAAGTATTAATTACAGGATAACAATGTAATCAATCTATCCTAATTACCTAATATTCCTATAATCTGAATATATTATTTACATAAATATTAACAATATCAACAGAAGTGTTTATTTTGGTAAGAAATACATGATTGCTGAAAGGTCTGTCAAGTTCTAGGCTTTTGCTTTGTACTGTGGTGATTGATAGGATTAACACCATCTGTTTGTACATGTCTTAACTACTCAGTCTGCATATGGCTGTTGTTGATGTCATTTATTGAGTTTGGAGACTAGGTTTATATGCGCATCCATTATATGGTAGGAGAATCAGTTTGAAAAGGTCTTTCTCTCGCAGAAACCAGCTGGAATAAAATAAAAATCAAAGCTTAGATGGAGTAGGATGGCGATTGTTGGAGAAGAGTCTTATGGAAGAGTTGGTGCTTATGGTGTGAGTGGTAAGAATGACATGGAGCCATTGCAAACGTATTAACTTGCTTCACAGGAAAATACTAATATGGATGAGAAAACTATTTGATATATTATTTGTACCGATGTAGGAGAGAAGAACCATTATATAAAATAAAAAATAATTTCCTAAATGAAAAATGTGATTTTTACTCGAGGATTCCATTACTGTAAAATTCCTGGAATAGTTTAAAAAGCTGTTGTTATCACCACGCTTTTGACTAGTTAGTACTTAGGTTCATTTTGATCATGATAGAGAATCTCTGATAGTTGTTAGAGTTTGTAAGAATAATTCGTATAGTGCATATTGCAATAGGAACTATAGTTTACATTTTATAGAGTGCTGTGTTAACTATGGTTGGTGAATGGATATGGTTCCTTGAAAACTATAGTTAGAGTTTCCAGCACTTTCCTCCAAGTTGATGAAAGCATATTGTTGATAATTATGTAAATAATATCTTCCGATTATAAGAATATTAAGTAATTAGGATAGTCAGATATTGTAATTATTCTGTAATTATTGCTCATTAATACTGTGATTGTATATTATTTGTTTAGAGCCTATGGGTGCGTTTGATACACATTGAGGTACAGAACATGGAGAACAACACAAGACAAATGCTTGAGTTACAGGAAAACTCTATCTTGTATATCGTTTGGTAGGCAATGGACACAACAAGTAAAATAACATGAAATTTACTTAAATACTCTTTGTATATCATTTGTTATATTTTTTTTGACGACATTATCTATTATATATTATTATAATATAATATAAGTATTATTTATACCAAGTAAGTTACATATATGTAATATTACATAAGTTATATAATGTTTTTTAGAGAGAGAGAGAGAGAGAGAGTGGGGAGTGAGAGAGAATGTGTAGTAATTGAATAGGAAATAAATATTGGTATTTTTGTTTTTTAGATAGGTTGTGTACAAAAAGTTGTCCATGGTATGGTGAGGGACAAAAAATGGGGTTTTCGTGCTGTCTCATGACTCTTTTCATCAAACATGGAACAATAAGTTTTGTGTTGTCCAGTCCTTCATATTTTTGCAAATTAAACACATCCTATATAATACATTCTCTGTCGTGTAGTGTAAACACACGGTTTCAACATCACATGCCTCCTATCTCTCTATTTCAGCATGGTATCTAGAGCCTGAAGAGAGGCAATCCTAAACCATGCTTACCCGGTGGACCCGTTGTCCAAGTAATTTGGTTGGGTTTAAGTATGCCCATGTAATTTGGATGCATATAAAAACTTGTTTTTACCCCTTATCACCCCCCAATAGAAATTATTGATGTCCATAAATAAAATATTTGCATTTTGCTTTACTATCCGTAGGTATGCTTCTTCTGAGTTTCAGGAGCTATTTATCAGCATGAAGTCTTTAATGATCAATGCTTATAAAGTCAAAGAAGAAAAAGACAGCTGTTTTGTGCTTTTATCAGGGAATTTATCATCTCCTGGTGCTGCAGTCCCTGCAGACTCTGTTCCTGGACCAAGTATTGAATTTGATCAATATTCTGACGCAGCTATGTTGGCTGGTGCATGTTTTGCAATGCATTATGAATCGCCCAGGACTGATTTAGTAGGTCACAAGTGTTTTGTTTATCTAAATAATGCTGATATCCATTGCTACCCGCATATTTGTGGACTGCTTATCGGGTTCTTTCATAGGCTGTCTGCATACAACAAGTCTTCTGAGAAATCCTCTGCAGGTAATACTGCTGACATCTCAAAAGTTTTCTCAAGCTTTGGGTTGCAAAAGTTTGGATTCTCAAATTATTTTGAGTTTGGTTCCAGTGAATCCGCATGCATTCCATTCGATTGCTTTCCGTTTGTTACAATTTGCAATTCTGGTCCTCTTGGTGATCTAGAGAGCTCACTTATATATGCCATTTCTGACTGGAGAAAATATTTTACTCCGAGGGACAGAAAAATAAAAAGTTCCAAAATCAATATGAGAAGGGGGTCCAAATTTTTCCATGCTTCTTCCTCAAAATGTAAGTCTGATTTTGGAAATTTTCTTGAATCTGGGATTGCAAGAACCTCCAGTGTTTTTTCGATTGAGTTGAACCTATATGGAATAAGAGCACATTTTCATGACTCGTCATGCATAATTGGAACAATCATGGTGCCTACATCCAAATCTTCCCTATTATTTTGTGAAGACAGTATGGACATAGTGTCCTCATCTGAAGGATTGGTTCTTACGTCATCTTGGGGGCCTCGTCATTTTCAGGATTATCTATGGGGTCCTTCCTCTGCAAATTTATCTCCTGTTTTAAATGTAAGGGTCAGGAAAGTGCAGAACATATCTGCAACTGTCAATTTGGAAGTATGCATCGGCATTCAGCATGTGTACTGCATGTTACCCTCTGAATATCTCTCTATCATCATTGGTTACTTTTCACTCTCTGACTGGGGTGGTTATTCTAGTGATCAGTTTTCCTTTGATGAGCAAGGCGATATGGTTCTAAAAAATGAAATGAGCATCATTTACAAGTTTGAAATCTTGGATTCTAATCTTATTTTGCCAGTGGAAAGTAATGAACGTCATTTTCTGAAGGTTGAACTGCCGCAGCTTTATTGTTGTTTCTTTCAGAATTCTGGTTTTAACGATGTATTGAAGGACATCCCTACGGAATGTTTGGTTCCTCTTCATAAGCTCGCCGAAAGAAATAATTGTCTAAATGTGTTTGGTCGAGACTTGAACGTATCGTTCCTTTTTTACGTGAATGATATGCTTGGCTTAGCTACAAATGAGCGGAATACAGAATTTGTATCAAGTTCTTTAATTGCACCCATAAATGCTGATGTTTGGGTCAGAATTCCATATGGAGGTGAAGCTAATTGCAAAAGCTCTTCATCAATATGTTTCATGACAAGCATCAGCAGTTGTCATATTATTGCTGAAGGTTTCACTTCTACATATTATGGCCATGTTTTCCTTGCTCATTTACTTCTATATTGTTGGATTGTGTAATTGTACTGATGAAATTTTCGTTTATAAACAGATAGCCACTTTTTTGATGGATGTATGGCCATACAGGATGTTGTTGAGGAATTCTCTTCAGTTGACGATCAATCCAAATGTTTCAAGTCAGATGTTCTGCAATTTCTTCATTCCAAGAGAAGCTTAAAGGCAACCAGAGCAACTTCTTCAGCTTTGATGCCGTCGACCATTATAATGACAGAAGTGAAATGTCGCACTCAATCATTGTTGATAAGCTTCTGTCATAGACACGAAGATTTTGTGGAACAAATAAGCAAGGGTGATTTGCAGTTTATTTGTTCTGCATCCTTAATCAATGATTCTTTGGTATGGTTGGATTTGGGCTTCTCTACATTGGTGTTTTGCTCTCCACATGATTCTGTCTTGGCAAAATGCGCCTCAACTTCCTTTTCCACACTAGTATTTGGCATCTATTTTTCTAAATCTATTGACCATACGAATGAGCTCAGTCTTTGTCTTTCGTCTCTTGATATTTGGCTTCATTTGTCTGATTGGACTGAGGTTGTTAAATTTCTCAATCGTCTCTATTTACATTTGGGAAAAACCACTATGGATGCAGCATCTGAGAGTTTGTCTGTGGATACTGCTATTTCTGTAAAAGAAGCAGCAGTAAAGGATGTTTCTTGTTTCCTTGATTCTGAAAGTACCTCAGTGCCTTTTACAACACAGGAGATTGAGAATGCTGTCTCAATGATTATTAGCTCGGAAAATGTTTGTATTACTTTTCACATCCCCATCTGGACCAGTGAAGAACCGTATGTAGAATTTCAGCATGCTGAATGTCTAAAGCTGACAACTTTAAGTGTATCCTCTGATATAGTTGAAGAAAAAGATGCAGAGTTTCTTACTGTCTCTGTCAAAGTGAATTGTTTTCAATTAGTCTTAAGTGGCAGGGATATCCAACTGAAGTCCAATATGGAAAGATTGAGCAGTGTGGTAATGTTAGTTGCGAACGGAAGTCATACATCTTGGCCACTTCTTGATATAATCCAGGTTCATGTGGATGCTGTCCTCAGTAAGAGTCATTCAAACAACATCGAGCTCAAAATGGAGGTTATATGTGATCATTCAGATATATGGCTTTCGCATCCTGCATTCCACTTATGGGGTGCTGTAAAATTTGATGTTCCCAAATCAGGATCCAAATCAGGATCTTCTCAAGATTCAACTAGAGGCATTTCATTCAATTTCCAGATGAGGAAGATTTCTATTCTACTAACAGATGGAAAGGTATGTTGTTAATATTTTATGTTCAAATTATATATTGTGTTTTTGGTTTTTTTGTGTGTGTTTGGTTTAGCATTCTCAAATATTCTTTCTTATACATAATCAAATGCTTACTAAGTTTTTTAAGTTTTATCTATAACTATTGATAAGGGAGATACAAGGTTTTGGTGTCCATATTTTGTTTTCTATTATTACCCTTGATTTTTCCTTAACTGAATAATAATAACCACTACTTAAAGGGTTATATTTAAAAAAAAAAGATAATGTACTTGAAATGAAAAGATAATGTACTTTGGATATTTATAGTTAGTTTCAACGGTGATAAGAAGTTATTAAAAAAAGAGGAGATAAAAATTTCAAAATTATTGGGTCTATAAAAATGAGGAGATCATATATTAAAGTGGAGGATCCTAAAACAAATATAAAAAAATGCAGATAGACAGGCACAACTGCGCCTGTATGTCCCCTAGTATTGAATAATACTGATATAACGATGGGTCCGACAGTTCAGTCAGATTGGGCCCATTAAAGTCTTATATGTTTAGTCTCAATGGCCTAAGATTGGTTTAGTTTGTATTAATTAGTTGGAACATTAGTTAGGGAGGGAGAGATTTTCGGGTATGTTGTGTCTCATGGATTCACAAACATCCCAATCAACAACAAAATCAGTACTCTGGCCTTTACTCAGGAGATGCTTCTTTTTTTTTTTGGGAACGATATGCTAGTCTACAGTTTTCCTGTGCTACAGTGGTTAATTCGCTTAGCAGGGTTGTTTAACCTGCTCCTCAAACATAAGTTCTTTGTTATTAGGCGAAAAAGCTTTTCTTAACAGCAGTCAGTTGACTACTTCAGAGTATTACGGAATGGCCAGTGCATTGCAATGCCAGGGTGTGAATTGGTTCTTAGGATTGACTTGATATAGTAGGAAATATATCAAAGAATATAGGAAAATAGCAAAGCCGTTGACTGAACTCTGATAAAGATGGAAGGGTTTTGATTCCTCTCAATAAGTTTTTTCTTGTTTCATGTTATAAGCCTTTTTTTAAATCTTGTAGTCGAGCTATAATGGGCCTCAGCTGGAAATTCTTGTGAGAAGCATCCTCTTCCATGCATTTGAAAGTGGAAAGCACATGGAATGTTCTGTCACAGGCGATCTTCAAGTAAACTACAAAAATATTGAAAAGGTGTATTGAGTGAGATTACCGTTATTTTTGTTTTTTTACCCCTGGTACAAACCATTGTTATTGTTTTAATCTTTTTGCATTGATGGTCAACCATTGCTGATGTGTTTGTATGCTACAAAATTGAAGGTGTCATGGGAGCCTTTTATTGAGCCTTGGCAGTTTCTGTTGACTTTAGTCAGGAATCAAGAGATGAGTGTTCTTCCGAACAGGCCCCTTTCAACTGATATCGTTCTCAAATCAATAAGTCAGCTGAATATTAATATTACAGAATCCTTAGTAGAGGTATATAATTTTTTGTTTTCAGGTCTCCAAAATTTCTTATTTCTTTTGTCTTGTCTATAGGAACATGTTATTAGATATGGCACTTCTAAATCATCTTTTTCTATTCTATGGACAACTGTGGAAATAACTAGGTCAGGTTCTTGTATTTGGTGGGCTATCATTTTGATGTGCGTTTACAACATAATGTATAAATTTTTCTATGATAAATTTAAACTGATTTGAAGTATTGGCTCATCCATTGGCCCTATTAAATGTTAAGGTCATTAGCATCTCAAATTTATAACAACAATTGCATTTCAGTTGACTGAGTTTCATGTTTTTTATTCTTGTTTACTCTTAAAATGATTTGTCTCCATTGAATGATTTTATAAATTGGCATGAAGAGAGTATTATGCTCTTTTGTTATGTGCCATTCATCTTTGTTGAGACCCCATATCGACTAGGGATATGGCCAAAGTAGTCCTTATAAGACTTGGACAATCCTCACCTCTTGGGCTAGCTTGTGAGGTTAGGCCTTTCCCACAAATTCTAAGAATCATCTTTTCTATACGTAGTTTTTGAAATTTTCTCTTGGTCTTGTGCGAAAAATCAGATTTCAATCTTCATAATCTATATGTACACTCTTTTGTTAGGTTGCTTTTGATATACAGTATTATTCAGTGTCAAACTTGGTTCAATTTTGTACATGTATATCGAGCTTGACATTATGATAAGTAACCCAAGGCTTAAATTTTACTTATGTGCTTTGTTTCTTTCAGTGTGCTTCACGCACTGCTGAGATGTTGGATGATGCCTTGGGTTTGATGGGATTGAAAGATCATGAAGGCGACAGAGTTTTACATCCACCATATGCTGAATACATTTGTGCTAGAAAATGTGCTGCTCCCTATGTTATACAAAACTTATCTTCCGTACCTCTTGTATGTCATGTATATCCTGGGCATGTCAATCCTGATATCTCTGACTCTGATGTGAGTCATGCAGAGTATGTGCAACCAGGTTCTGCAATTCCGATATACATGGATGAAAATGCTGAACAGAAACTCTCCCATTACAGGCCTCATCATTCTTCTAATAGTCTAAATGAGCAAAGTTCAAATGGCTTTGCTCATCATTATATTACTGTACAGCTTGAAGGAACATCTATGCCATCTGATCCAATTTCAATGGATTTGGTGGGATTAACATGCTTTGAGGCTAATTTTTCCAAGACGTATAATGAAAATGGCGATGATGGTAGAAGGAATACTGCCCCGACTTTTGTTGTTCCTGTTGTATTTGATGTTTCTGTGCTGCGCTATAGCAAGTTGATACGAATATACTCCACTGTATGTATAAAGGGTCTTTTTCCCTTCATATTGGAGTTTCCATTTACCCCATGCATTTTTTCCTTCTTATAAGCTAACTTTTTGACATACAGGTTGTACTTCTGAATGCAACTTCTACACCTCTTGAGCTGCGGTTTGATATTCCATTTGGTGTGTCACCAACGGTACATGGTCCCTCCTGCTACTTCATAATTTCAGTCTATAAAGCATTGTTATTTTTGTGATAATACTTGAATGATGTATACTTCCTTTACTTCAGATATTAGATCCGATACACCCTGGGCAACTGTTTCCACTTCCACTACATTTGGCTGAAGCTGGTTGTGTAAGATGGCGGCCATTGGGGCACTCTTACTTGTGGAGTGAAGCTCATAAGCTCTCAAATCTTCTCTCAGTAAATAGCAAAATAGGAAATTTTAAATCTTTCATCTGCTATCCGTCTCATCCAAGTAGTCATCCATTTCGGTGCTGTCTATCAGTTAAGAGTATCAGCTTGACTTCATCTGGCTGGTTGAAAAGTAATCTTTCTGCAGACGACGCAAAGAAGCACCATATCCATCACTTGATCCTAAGTGCTCCGTTAGTAATCAACAACTTTCTTCCTAAGGAAATTTTGTTCAGTAGTGAGAGTGGTGGGGTGGATCATACCGTGAGAGTTTCAGAGGTTTGTGGTGATTGTTTCCATATTATATGTATGATTGATTATGTACTTCAGAATAGGTAGGTTATGGTCCTGTTCATTGTGGTGGTGCAACAGTAAAAAAATTACTTATTTTCTTTTGCAGGTGGAAACATCTATTTATCATATTGATCCCTCGCATGACCTGGGATTGGAGATCTGTGTTGATGGATTTAAATGTTGTGATTTTAAATTTCCTCGTTTAGAAACTTTCTGCACAATGGCCAAGTTCAGTGAAACCAAGTTTTCCTTGTCTGAAGTGTTGATATTCGAACCCAATAATTCAAATGGTAATCGATTTTATTTGTAGATTGTACATATTTTTATGAATGCATCGTTGAAAGTATTTTTTTGCTGTCACTTGTAGGCCCCATTTATGTTACTGTGGAGAAGGTGATGGATGCATATTCAGGTAGCAGGGAACTTATCATTTATGTTCCCTTTATTTTGTATAACTGCATGGGTTTTCCGTTATGTGTAAAGGAGGCCTCTCGTGAAACCAATGAAAAGGGATTTGTCATTCCTTCTTATTATGATATCGGTGTAAATGAAACATTTTCTTATAAAAGGGATGGACTCTCTCTGCTTACATCCAGCCATGATTTAGATGCTGAAGTTTCTCGTGAGGCAAGGAGTTATCTGAATAATCATACCATTTCATGTAGAAAGGATGGTAATCCAAACTCTCTTAATTTTCTAAGGAATTCTGGATTCATTGGTAATTACCGTGGAAATTTGGGAAGGCAACAAAGCAAAAGTTATTCTATATTTCAAAGTAAAACTTTAGGAAGATTGAAGAATACAGCGAGCTCAAGTGTCCAGTCAACATGGAAGCATTCAGGTTCCTGTAATAATGAGCATGAAAAGGTTGTCCCATGCATGTATTCTCCCAACCCTAATTCCTCTGTAAATGATGTTTTTGTCAAAGTAAGTAGATGTTTTCCAGAAGATGTTCAGGAACAGATGCCTTATTCTTTGTGGTCAAACCCATTTTCTCTGCTACCACCAAGTGGTTCAAGTACTGTATTTGTCCCTCAGTTGACTTCAAATTCTGCATTCATTCTGGCTGTGACGTCTATCTCAATTGCGGAACCATATGCTGGGAGGACAAATGCAATTACGTTCCAGCCTAGGTAATATATTGCCGTTCATAGATTATGTTATTGATGTAATATATTTCTCAGCCTCTCCTTAAAAGTTTAATATTTTGGGATGTCTCCTTGTGATGGGACTACTTGAAAGGGAAATATAAAATCTGATAAGGAGTTATATCTCAGATTGGAGATTGATACGAATATATAGGCTCTAATAAACCTATCATAATTAAAGAGTTGTAAGAAAAAAGAAATCTGAAATAAAATTGCAAATAGTCAAGTCCTAATTACAGTGATTACGGATGACAAACCAACTTCAAAGGGAAAACCAAATCTGTTAATTACGCATGTACTCCCCCTCGTGCTGATGAATGAATATATATCATTCAGCTTGTAAATAAGATCTAGAAATCGCTCTATGGGAAGTCCCTTGGTGAATACATCTACCAATTAAAATGCAGAAGAGATGTATGTTGTAGTTACAAGGCCATTGTCTAACTTTTCCTTAATAAAGTGTCGGTCTATATCTGTGCTTTGTCTTATCACACTGAACTAGGTTGTGGGGGGAACTTATTATTGCCAAAATAGCCTCATAGGTTCTTCACATTTCATTTTGAGGTCATCAAGTATGATCTCCGTCTCACACACCCCGTGAGCCATGGCTTGAAATTCTGCCTTTGCACTTGACCTTGTAACTACATTTTTCTTCTTTCTTCTTAAGAACCCTAGGGCGTAGACGCATCTGCTTATACCTCCATGGATAATTTTCCTTCTTTGTTGAATAGAAGTCCTCTTCTTGGACTTGCCTTCAAATAGTGAAGAATTTTAGATACTACATGTAAATGTCTCTCCTGCAAATCATACATGAATTGGCTCACTAGATTGATTGCATAAGAAATGTCTGGATTTGTGTGGGCTAGACAAATGAGTTTTCCCATAAGCCTCTAGAATTAGGCCTTGGGCCTGTTTGGATTGGCTTATGAACAACTTATTTGGATTTATCTATTACACTGGTCAAAGTGTTTAGGAGAGCTTATGAAAATAGCTTATGGCATGCCCATAAGCTGTTTTAAGCTTATTTCGATAAACTCTCCAATATATCTTATGAAAACAACTTATATAATGTTTTTGTAAAGAATAAAGAAGAATATTGGAATGTTGTGTGTCTTATGTGACCACACAGTCTGTATTTATAATCACAGGATACAATCGTATAATTATTACAAAGGATCAAATCAAATCCTTGATTTGTATAACTATATCCCTAATTACCAGCACGTATTAATTATATAATGAGCACATGTTAAATATGCTTTCTAACACTCCCCCTCAAGCTGGATCGTATATGTTATATGAACCAAGGTTGTTACAAATATGATCAACCCGAGAGCCTTTGAGGGACTTAGTAAACATGTCAGCCAATTGGTCCTCAGACTTGACAAAGTCGGTGGTGATTTCTCCTGAAAGCACTTTTTTCTCTTACATAGTGACAATCTATCTCTATGTTTGGTCCGTTCATAGAAGACCGGATTTGAAGCAATGTGAAGTGCAGCTTGATTGTCACAGATAAGTTTTGTATCGTGGAGCTCTCCTAATTTCAGCTGTTGGAGTAGATTTCTATGCCATGCAAGCTCCTTTGTAGCTGACATCATAGCACGGTATTCGGCTTCTGCACTGGATAGAGCAACTGTGTTTTGCTTCTTGCTCCTCCATGAGATCATATTTCCTCCAATGAGAACACAATATCCAGAAGTGGATCTTCTATCTGATGGTGATCCTGCCCAGTCAGCATCTGAGTAACAAGTGATTTTGGCATTGCCTTTATCTTCATATAATAGTCCTCTACCTGGTGCATTTTTGATGTATCGAAGAATACGGATGACCGCATTCCAATGGCTATCACAAGGAGCATTCAGAAACTGGCTTACAATACTCACTGCAAAGGTGATATCAGGTCTGGTGACCGTGAGATAATTGAGTCGGCCTACAAGACGTCGGTATCTTCCCGGGTCTTTCAATGGCTCCCCCTGACCCGGAAGAAGCTTGACATTGGGATCCATAGGAGTATCAGCTGGACGACAGTCAAGCATACCAGTTTCAGTAAGAATATCCAGAGCATATTTCCGTTGGTTAATTGCAATGCCTGAAGAGGATTGGGCAACTTCAATCCCTAAGAAGTATTTGAGAGGATCCAAGTCTTTTGTCTGAAAGTGTTTGAAGAGATGGGCTTTGAGCCGCTGGATACCGTCTGTGTCATCACCAGTAATGACGATGTCGTCAACATATACTACTAGAAAGATGCGCCGACCTGTAGGGTAATGGATGGAGAAAACAGAATGATCTGATTCACACCTAGCCATGCCAAATTGTATTAAGGCAGAGCTAAACTGACCAAACCAAGCACGAGGGGACTGTTTCAATCCATAAAGAGAACGGCGAAGCCGACATGCAAGGCGAGAATCACCAGGAATAGTGAAACCTGGGGGTTGGCCCATGTAAACTCCTCTTGCAACTCTTCATGCAAAAAGGCATTTTTAATATCTAGTTGATGAAGTGGCCAATGATGAATGGCAGCCATGGCAAGAAATAGACGAACAGAAGTTATTTTGGCCACTGGAGAAAAGGTGTCTCCATAATTGAGACCAAAAATCTGTGTATAACCTTTAGCCACCAAACGAGCTTTGAAACGATCAATCTGACCATCTAGCCCAACCTTCACTGTATAAACCCCTCGACAGCCTACTGTAGTTTTATCTGGAGGAAACGGAACAATCTCCCAAGTGTTATTTTAGTGCAATGCTGCCATCTCTTCCAACATCGCCTGACGCCAGTTCGGATCAGTCATGGCTTCACCTGTAGACTTAGGGATAGACACAGAATCCAAAGCAGAAACAAAGGAAACATAGGATGTAGACAAACGGTCATAGTTTAAAACACAAGCATATTTAGGATTAGGGTTGCGAGAGGACCGAATACCTTTCCTTAATGCTACAGGAAGTTCAGGTGTAGACGATGTAGATGGAGAGGCAGTTGGAGTAGGAGATGAGACTGGTGGATCAATGGAAAGAGGTACCGCTGGAGGCTGTGTTCGCCGCTGGTAGACACGCAGAGGAGGTGGAGTAGAAGCTACAATAGGTACCGAAACAACAGGTGGGATATCCTGAAAATCCTTAGTGAAGTTAACATCAAGTACCGCAGAAGAGGAGAAGAATGGGCAAGTCTCAAAAAATGTGGCATCAGCAGAAACAATGTATCGTTGTAGTTAAGGGCAAAAACAATGATAACCTTTTTGTACACGTGAGTAGCCCAGAAAAATACATTTGAGAGACTTAGCTGAGAGTTTATTTTTACCTGGAGTGAGGTCATGGATAAAACATGTGCAACCAAAGACACGAAGAGGAATGGGATAGAGATCCTGTTGTGGGTACACAAGAGAGTACAAAATTTGATCATGAAGGACAGAGGAAGGCATGCGGTTGATAAGGTAACAGGCCGTGAGGAGCGCATCACCCCAAAAACGAAGAGGAACATTATGGTGAAGGAGAAGGGTACGTGTTGTTTCAACCAAATGACGATTCTTTCTTTCGGCCGCACCGTTCTGTTGTGGTGTGTGGGCACATGATGTTTGGTGAATAATTCCCTGGGAAGACAAAAACGATTGAAACTGGGATGACAAATATTCACGAGCATTATCAGTGCGTAACATTTTAATGGAAGTACCAAACTGGGTTTGAACTTCTGCACAAAATCCTTGAAAAATATTAAAAACTTCAGAACGATTTTTCATTAAAAATAACCAAGTACACCGAGAAAAGTCGTCAATGAAAGTGACAAAATAATAATAGCCTAGAGTTGAACAGACACGACTAGGACCCCAAATATCAGAATGAACTAAAGCAAAAGGTGACACAACACTTTTATTGACTCGCTGACTATAAGTTTGACGAGTATGTTTTCCTAACTGACACGACTGACACTGAAATGATAAAATCTTAGAAAAACTAGGAACCATAAGACGCATTTTATTGAGGCTAGGGTGACCCAGACGTTGATGCATAAGGGTTTAAGAAGCAGCAGAGACACAAGCCACCGGCAGTGAAAGGTGATATAATCCTCCAGACTCATGTCCTGTTCCAATCGTCCGTCCCGTACGTCGTTCCTGCACATAAACAGAGTTATTAACAAAGAGGACTGAGTAATCAAGGGTATGAGTGAGTTTGTTAACGGATATTAAATTAAAAGGACAACCAGGAACATAAAGTACAGAATGTAAGGAAAGGTTGGGAAGGGGTTGGGCTTGACCAATGCCTCTTGAACTTTGATTTTAGATCCACTTGCCATGGTGACAGATGGCAAACAATCAGAGTAAGACAGATGAGAGAAAAAAGATTTGTTACCAGTCATATGGTCAGAAGCACCGGAGTCAGGTACCCATGGTCCAAGAGAGGAGGATTGAGAGAGAAAGGCTACAGGATTACCGCATCGAGCGACGGCAGCAGGCGTGTCGATCGACGGGTCGCTTTGAACTGAAGGAACTCATTGTAATTAGCGGCCGAAATAGTAACATCTTCGGTGATTGCAGTATGAGCAACATTGGCAACCTTAGACTGTTGTTGTCTCGCTTTGGTGCGACATTCCGCTTCAATATGGCCATAGCGATTGCAATAGTTGCAGCGAGAACCACGACGTTGGCCACCACGTCCTCCATTTCGTCCACCACGACCAGGATAGTGGGAGACAAGTGCGGAGGAATCAGCAGGACTTGAGGAGTGGCGAAAAGCATGAGGAGTAGTAAGACGCAACAATTGTTCACTAACTGTGTCATAGGAATATGCTTGGCCGGCCAGTGCAAGAATCATGAAAAACTTGCTGCTTTGCTCGCATTAGCTGCTGCATCACTAGTAAAGGGCATGAGGGATTGAAAATCAGCAATCAAATGATCAAGCTTACTTAGGTAAGTCTGCACATCCATGTTTTCCAGCTTCAGAGAGAGGTTGAGAATGACACTATAAAGGCGATGAATTTCGTTGGAGTAGACTTTTTTGGCTTTTTCCCAAACATCGTAGCAAGTGGTGAATGCTTGATATTGCGGCTGGAGCTTGGGCGCAATGGAAAACCATTGGACAGTACATAAGGAGACGTCAACTTGCTTCCATTTTGATCGGTCTTTGGTAGGAATATGCTTGGCTTGTTTGGTCAAGTGGTCTTCACGTCCTTGACCTTGAAACCAAATCTTGACAGCAGCAGCCCAGATGCTGTAGTTGGCTGTCCCGATCAGTTTTTCACACAGGATAAGCGGAACCTTGGTGAATGTCACGGTGTCGGAATCAGAGTCGTCACCCATGAGTGTTTGAAGGTGAAAATTGGCCGGATAGGGACGGTAGCGGTGGGGAAAAGCGGCGAGCGGTGGGGCTGCGTCGAGCGGCAGCGAGATCTGAGTGTCTGTAGCGTGGGGACCGCAGCCGAGGCTGATCGTAGCGTGGGGCGCGTCTTGAAGCGATTGGGGACGCTCTTCCGGCGGTTGGGTCGACTCGGGGCGGCGGTTCGACCGGTGGTGGTAGACCGGAGAGATGAGTCACGGTTGCGGAGAAAAGTGGCTTCTCAGTCGCGGCGTGTACTGTTCACGCAGAAAATAGGAATCGCGACTGAGGCAGGGAAATAAAAAGAAGTAGGAACAAAACCTAAACTACTGATACCATGTAAAGAATAAAGAAGAATATTGGAATGTTGTGTGTCTTATGTGACCACATAGTCTGTATTTATAATCATATGATACAATCGTATAATAATTACTGTTAAATGAGAGAATAGAGAGACATATGTTGAATACCATGTGTTTCAACTACACAACGGAGGTTCTTTATATAGGCTTAAAAATAAATCAAAACAATTAATTACAAGATATCCTATTCCTAATTACATGATATGATTTGCCTATACAATAAATACAAGGATCCTATCTTATTTTCAACACTCCCCCTCAAGCTGGAGCATATAAATCGTATGCACCAAGCTTGTTACATATATAACTGATTCGAGGGCCTCTTAGAGATTTAGTGAAGACATCTGCCAATTGGTCATTGGAATTGACGAAACTAGTGGTGATGTCCCCCGATTCGATCTTCTCTCTGGTATAATGACAGTCCACCTCAATATGCTTAGTCCTCTCATGAAATACGGGATTGGAGGCAATATGCAATGCCGTTTGATTATCACATATCATTGTCATTGGCATATCCTCTCCAAACTTGAGTTCTTTGAGAAGTGATTGCAATCACATGAGCTCTTGAGTCACTAATGCCATGGCTCTGTATTCAGCCTCAGCACTAGACCTTGCTACAACATTCTGCTTCTTGCTTTTCCAAGATATCAAGTTTCCTCCTTCTAGTACACAATACCCAGTAGTGGATCGCCTATCAATGGGTGAGCCTGCCCAATCAGCATCTGAGTAACCAACTACTCGAGTATGACCTTTATCCTCATAAATAAGACCTTTTCCTGGAGCACTTTTAATATACTTTAGGATGCGTATTACAGCATCCCAATTATCCTGGCAAGGAGAATTTAAGAATTGGCTTACCACACTAACTGCAAAGGAAATATCTGGACGGGTGACTGTGAGGTAGTTTAATTTACCAACCAATCTCCTGTACCTCCCTGGATCTGAGAGGGCTCCCCGACAGCGTAAGTTTGACATTTGGGTCCATAGGAGTATCAACCGCTTGGCATTCAATAAACTCGCTTTCCTCAAGAATATCCATGGCATATTTCCTCTGTGGAAATCACCAGACCATCCTTGGATTGGGCTACCTCGATACCCAAAAATAACGTAGTTTACCAAGGTCCTTAGTCCGAAACTTGTGAGAGAATCGCTTCAATTGGATTATACCTGCCGATCACCGCCGGTTATCACAATATCGCCCACATACACAACCGGATAAACACATCATTGGTGAATGGCGATAGAAAGCAGAGTGATCATTGTTACAACGAATCATACCAAATCGATGCACTATAGAACTGGACCGCCAAACCAAGCTCGTGGAGACTGTTTAAGACCATAGAGAGACCTGTGGAGCCTGCAAACCATGTTAGAGGACTCCCCCTGAGCAACAAACCCAGGTGGTTGCTCCATATAGACTTCCTCTTTGAGATCACCATGCAGAAAAGCATTTTTAATATCAAGTTGGTGAAGTGGCCAACGACGGATGGCGGCAATGGAGAGGAGGAGCCTAACGGACGCCATTTTAGCCACAGGTGAAAAGGTGTCACTGTAATCCTGCTCAAATATTTGAGTGTATCCTTTGGCCACCAACTGGGCCTTATATCGATCAATCTTACCATCAGGCCCAACCTTGACAGTATAAAGCCAACGACAACCAACCACAGACTTTCCAGGAGGTAGGGAGACCAGTTCCCAGGTACCACTGCTTTGAAGAGCACACATCTCGTCAATCATTGCTTGCCGCCATTCCGGGTGGGATAAAGCTTCACCTGGAGGGTTAGGAATAGAGACATAAGACAAAGAAGACAAACAAGTGTAATGTGGAGGAGAAAGACGATGATAACTCAAAGCAATGTAATGAGGGGATGGGTTACGAGTACAGCGTATACCTTTACGAAGGGCAATGGGAAGGTCAGACTCAGGTGGCGTGGCCTGCTAGGTAAAGGAGATGGCGCCGGTGGTGAGTCTGGCATGGCCTCAGTCGCAGGAGCAGGAGCAGGAACAGGGATATGTACCTCGGTAGGTCGCTGGCGACGATGATAAGTCTGTAGTGGTCGCACAGTTGGGGGGTCCACAGATGGGGTGTCTGGAGTGACAAACTCAGGAAGCTCAATCGCAGGAGGAACGGGGAGGACTGCAGAAAGAGGCTCGGGAAACAAGTGAGTCGACTCAAAGTAAGGCACAGACTCGAAAAAGGTAACATCAGCCGATATAAGGTAATGTTGAAGAGTAGGTGAATAACAACGATAACCTTTTTGGGACCGATGGTAACCAAGAAAGACACATTTAAGTGAACGAGGTGAGAGTTTGTCAAGACCAGGAGTGAGATTGTGGACAAAACATGTGGACCCGAAGACACGAGGCGAAAGTGAATGGAGAGGGATATGTGGAAAGAAGACCGAGTGTGGCACTCGATCATCAAGCACAGAAGAGGGCATGCGGTTTGTGAGATTACAAGCTGTTAGAACAGCATCCCCCAAAAAACGAGTTGGGACATTACTATGAAGAAGCAGAGTCCGAGTGGTTTCAATGAGGTGCCGATTTTTGCGTTAAGCTACCCCATTTTGTTGAGGTGTGTGAGCACAGGACGTTTGGTGAAGAATGCCATTAGATGCCATAAAATTTTGAAATTGTTGGGACAAGTATTCACGGGCATTGTCACTACGCAAGGAGCGAACAAAAACACCAAACTGAGTTTTAATTTCTTGATAAAATTGCTCAAAAATAGAGAACAACTCAGACCTGTTTTTCATTAAAAATAACAAAGTACAACGCGAGAAATCATCAATGAAAGTAATAAAATATTTGGACCCAAAAGTAGTACTAGTGCGAGACGGACCCCAAACATCGGAGTGAACTAAAGCAAAAGGGGACGAAGCCCGTTTATTGACTCTATCAGGAAAGTGACTACGAATGTGTTTCAGAATCGACACGACTCACAATTTAAACTAGATAACTTGGAGAGACTAGGCACCGCTCAAGCTTGTGAAGACTTGGATGACCCAACCGAGCATGGATAAGAAGAGGAGAATCTGTGGCAGAGCACACCGTGGATGAGGATAGATAGTATAGGTCATTAGACTCACATCCGATTCCAATCGTCCGTCCCGTACTTTGGTCCTGCAAGGTAACATTGTTATTAGTAAAGGTAACATCACAGTTATGAGAACGGGTCAAACGACTGATTGAAAGCAAATTAAATGGACACTCAGGAACGTAAAGTACGTAATTAATCGGCGGTGAAGGGAGGAGTTTGGCGCACTAATCCTCGGGATTTGGTTTGATACCACCGTCAAGTCATACTAGGTAAGTAACCAGATGTAGAAAGAGAGGATAAAAGAGTTTTATTACCAGTGATGTGATCGGATGCACCAGAGTCAAGGACCAGGGCCAAGGAATTGGGCCGAGATGCAAGCAAATGAATTACCAGCGCGGGCAACCAAGCGGTGGATCCTGAGTTCGCGATTCCCAAACCATCGAGAAATTCTTCGTAGTCGTGTGGAGTTGGCTTAGTGAGCCGAGTTTTGATGTGTGTCGTGCATAGTGGTGCGAGCTGAATTCTGGACGTGGAGGGCGCCCGTGTAGCTTCCAAAGATCGATCGACAAGGTGTCCCATACGGTTGCAATGATCACATTTGGGACGATTCTTAGTGTTGGATGTGGAACCTCGCGCATGCCCCCGATCATCAGGCCGAGATGCGGCGGCGTGATGTCACCAGTGCCAGGAGCAACAGGAAGCTCAGAGGTGGACTTCAAAGGGACCTGAAGAAGGGCAGAAGAAGCGGCAGACATGGTGGGAATAACAGTAGATCCCAAAATCTGATCACGGATGGCAGTGTACTCCGGATGGCTCAAGTTCCTTCTTCTTCTCATCTGCGGCAGATGCAGCCGGAGGTAGGAGCTCATTAAATTGATGGAGTGCAGCATGAACACGGCCAGAGATAAAGCACATAGGGCCATCCAGCTTTCTTTGGTCGATGAGGTTCCTACATCATGAACCACACTATGTAGACGTCAATATCATTGGTGTAGAGTGCCTTAGCCTGACTCCAAACCGATTCACACGTGAGATGAGGATAGAAAATCTATTTGATAGTGGGATGAAGTGTGGACTTGATGAGGCACAACCGAGCATCAATCTTATCCCATTTCAGACGCTCATCGGTCAAGCACGATTCGCCTTTTTGGTGAGATGGTCTTTATACCCACGACCAATAAGCTATAATCGAATGTCACAAGCCCAAGTTTGATAGTTGAACCGCCCAACTTCTCTGTAGAGAGGGAAGTTGACAAAGTTGGTGAACATAGACTTCAAGCATCGGTAGAACTCGAGAGATGCCATGATTCACCACAAGAGAGAAAATACAAAGAAAGAGGAGAGAGAGAGGGCTGTTTGCAATCAGTAACTGGGTACTGTAGTCCAAATCGGAAAATGAGGCAGATCCTCGAACCGGGAGAGGAAGACGATCCGAACGAGCAAGAAATCGACCAAGACGGATGAACAAAGACGCGTCAGACGGATGAACAAGACGGCGTCGTGCGGATAAACGATGGACGCCAGATCGATGATGAGCGATGGATTTATCATACGGATGAACAAAGTGACAGGGTGCGAAAAATACGCTGGTCGGTGACACGGCAATAGGAAGTGGAAACCGGAAAGAAGACACGGTTTCCGAAAAAAAAAATACACAAATAGACAGTGGGTCTACCGGACAAACACGGTTTAGGGTTGTCTCTCTTTAGGCTCTAGATACCATGTTAAATGAGAGAATAGAGAGAGACATATGTTGAATACCGTGTGTTTCAACTACACAACGGAGGTTCTTTATATAGGCTTAAAAAGAAATCAAAACAATTAATTACAAGATATCCCATTCCTAATTACATGATATGATTTGCCTATACATGATATGATCGGCCTTTTTGGTGAGATGGTCTTTATACCACTGACCAATAAGCCATAACTGAATGTCTGAAGCCCAAGTTTCATAGTTGGAACCGTCCAACTTCTCTGTAGAGAGGGGAGAAGTGACAAAGTTGGTGAACATAGACTTCGAAGCATCGGTAGAACTCAGAGATGCCATGATTCAGTCACAAGAGAGAGAAAATACAGCAAAGTGGAGAGAGAGAGAGGGGCTGTTTGCACTGTAACTTGGGTACCTGTAGTTTACAAAGGATCAAATCCAATCCTTGATTTGTATAACTATATCCCTAATTACCAGCACGTATTAATTATATAATGAGCACATGTTAAATATGCTTTCTAACAGTTTTCAATTTTTTGCCATGGCATTCTGGCATGGCGAATTTTGAGGCAGCCGCGCAACACTTATTATATCTGTCATAGGCCACAACGACATGTTTATATGGTGGATTTTTGGCTCCATCCTCGATTGATAACACAGATAGCTTATATGAAAACGATTTGACTATATTTTCTTTTTTATTATAGAAATAATTTAAGCAATTAATTAAGTTGTTAACCCAAATATGCCCCTTGTCTATGTTAGAATATGTTGTGTATATTGGGCCCAAGCCCATTAGTCTCTTGTGTATATATATACCTCACTTTGTAACCCTATTCAAGTAATGAAATACATTTCTCTCATATTTCTACATGGTATCTAGAGCCGTAACATAATCGGTGGTCGCTAACGTTTCCGGCGAGCCTCTTCTCTTCCGGCGACATCGCTTTCTCGGTGGTATCTTTTTCCGACGACCGGATCACTTCACCGCCAAAGACCATCAGAAACGCTGCCAAGGCCGAGGCGAAGTCTGATCGCCTAAACCTCGCCTCCATCGGAGCTCGACGCTACCGCCACGCGCCGCTTCTTCTCCGGGCGACCATCTTCTCGCTTTTTCTTAGATCTACTTTCTCCTGCTCATCTCACGCTAACTCCACCACCGATTCTGATTCCACCTGAACCGCCATTCGAGCCACTTTCCAGATCCGTTCTGACTTCTTTTTCTGTGAGGACTTCATTGTCAGCTTTGTTATTTTCTTCTACTCACATCTTGAAGATCATCTATTTGGCTTTTTCTAGTCTTCTTTGTTTTGAAACATGGCTGGTTCATCTTCTTCCTCTAGTTCGGGCTCTTTTTCTACCTTTTCATCCACTCCACCATTGCAAATGTAAAAGTTAATGGGCTCTTCTAACTATATTCCTTGGTCTAAGGTTGTTGAAAAATGGTGCATTGGTCGATGGTAAAGAAACATCTCACAACTAAGATTGATGATGTGAAGGCAGAGGAGAAGGAAAAATGGGAACAAATTGATGCTTTGTTGTGTACTCTGTTATGGCAATCTATTGATCCATCCCTTCATAGCATCTATACCAACTTTGACACTTGTTATGAGCTATGGACACAAGCCAAATCTCTGTATACCAATGACATTCAGCGCTTGTATTCATTGTTGACAAATTAATCACCTTCACAATGTAATACTACTATTGATGAATGTGTTGGTCGATGTCTTCTATCAAGGCTAAGTTCAATGCTCTTCTACCAATTTGGAAAAACTATTAACAAGAGCTTGCTCGCAGAGACAAGTTCTTTATGGTATGTACCTTGGTCGACCGAAGTCCGACCATGCATCTGTGAGGACCAAATCCTTGCCACCGACCGTCCCTACATTGGATGAGGTTTTCTCGCTTCTTCGTGTTTCCTCGTGTCCGCTGGTCTGTTGCGGATAGCTCGGCTTTAGTTTCAAGAATGCTCGGCGTGGTCCTAAGGAGGACCAAGGTGGTGATCATCGAGGAAACAATAGGGCACCTCGCCCTAAATGTGCTTATTGTCATAGATGGGGCACACTAAGGAGAAATGCTTCAAGTTGCACGGTCGTCCTCCTCAGCTAATCTTGCCCACAATGAGGACCACCCGCCGAGCAAACTGGGACCATCCAAGATGCAGTCTGTCACACTTATCGGGGTGACCGATTATGATGATTATTCGAGGTATCGGCATCACAACAGCCCTCACCATCCGTGTACATTGCTCATTCTCGTAATTCCTTTGCTTGTGTGTCCCGATCTTCGTTGGACCACGGGTCCTTGATTGGCGCTTACGATCATATCTGTGGTAATTCCTCTTACTTTCTCATATTAATTATTCCAATGGCCGCTTTCTATTACCTTAGCTAATGGCTCTAAACAGATTACATCGCAAAGAGTAAAGGTACAACCCTTACCCTCTATTCCTTTGAACTATGTACTCTATGCTCCTAAATGTCCGCTCAATCTTGTTTCTATTAGTAGTCCGACTCAGAATCTTAAATTGCACTGCCTCATTTTCTCCTAATTACATTGTTATTCAGGATCGCAGATGCGGACGGGTGATCGGGCGCAGATACGAGTCACGTGGTCAGCATTATCTTTCATCACCACCGGCCGTCGCACTACTACTTCATCTCCGTGAGCTTCTCCACAACCGTTTGGGACATCCGAAGTCTATCTAAGCTTCGTAAAATGGTTCCTGGTCTTTCCTCTTGTCAAGTCTTAATTGTGAGTCGTGGTCGGCTAGGTAAACAGCTTTAGAGTGTCTTTCCTAAGCGTGTCAATAATCGGGTCAAGGCCCCTTTGCTTTAGTTCACTCGATATTTGGGGTCCTAGTCGTGTTGTTTACGTATGCGGATTTCAAAGATTTTGTAACCTTCATTAACGATTATTCTCGTTGTACTTGGTTATATTTAATGAAAAATCGGTCTGAAGTTTTATCCTTTTTTGAGATCTTTTGTGCTGAAATTAAAAATCAATTTCATACAAATATTCAAGTCCTACGGAGTGATAATGCACTGCAGTATTTTTCCACACTTTCACTCAATTCATGTCTTCTCGTGGAATTATACATCACCTCTTCAGTGCTTATACACCTCAACAAAATGGGGTTCTTTGAACGCAAGAATAGACATTTGATTGAGACAACTCGCACTCTTTTACTCCATCATAATGTTCCCATTCGTTTTTGGGGGATCTTGTCATTCTTGCATGTTACCTTATTAATCGTGATGCCATCTTCTGCTTTGCAAAGACAAAGCCCTCATTCCATACTTTTTCCTAACCAGACGTCATATTCCCTTACTCCACACACTTTTGGGTGTGTTTGCTTTGTTCATAATATGATGCCTGGAAAGGATAAGTTGTCAGCCAAGTCAATCAAATGTATATTTCTTGGTTATTCTCGTGTTCAGAAAGGTTACAAATGTTACTCTCCGTGATACTAACAGTATTACCTATCCGCCGATGTCACCTTCTTTCGAGTCTTCACCGCTTTATCCCGAGTCTTACACAAACCCATCTCCATCAATGACAGAGGTTCTACCACTTCCACAAATTCCTCCTTTACTATCATTGGACTCCACAGGCTGTAAGAACCAATCAAATCGATCCTTCTACAAAGGTGGAGGTCCAACCAACCAGGCCCTTACAGGTTTATCGTCGCAGAGTTCGCCTGACAACGGTGATGCTCCCTAGCAGTCCCTCGACTCATCTCCCCGCTCCAACACCTTCCTTGCCGAGGATCCTAGTGACGATCTTCCTATTGCCATTAGAAAAGGTACTGCTCCACTTGTAATCCTCATCCTATATATAACTTTCTTAGTTACCATCGTCATTCACTCCATATTGTGCTTTTATATCCTCTTTGTCTGCCTCTATTCCTAACTCTACTAGGGAGTGCACTTTCACATCCAGGATGGCCTCAGGCAATGATGGATGAAATGTACGCACTTCATACTAATGGCACTTGGGAGTTGGTTCCTCTCCTCCGGTAAAACTCGGTAGCTTGTCGTTGGATTTACACCGTTAAAGTTGGCCCAGGATGGTCGGGTTGATCGCCTTAAGGCTCGTCTTGTTGCTAAAGGTTATACTCGAGTTTATGGCCAAGATTACACCGATACCTTTCTCTCCCCGTTGCCAAGATGTCATCCGCTCGCTTATTCTTGGCTACGGCCGCTATCCGTTCTTGGCCTTTGTTTCACTTGATATTAAAAATGCTTTTCTCGCATGGTGAACTTCATGAGGAGATCTATATGGAGCAACACTTTGGCTTTGTTGCTGGGGAGTCTAATTTGGTTTGTAAACTTCATCGGTCTCTTTATGGTTCAAGCAATCCTCGTGCCTGGTTTGGAAGGTTTAGCATCATATTCAGAATTTGGAATGTCTCGTTGTCATTCCGATCATACAGTATTTTATAGGCATAGCTCTCAGGGAAAGTGCATCTACTTGATAGTTTATGTTGACGATATTGTCATAACAGGAGATGATCATGATGGCATTGAAGAGTTGAAGAAACACTTATTTCATCACTTTCAGACCAAGGACTTGGGCTTACTTAAATACTTTACGGGTATCAAGTAGCTCAATCTAATTGTGGTGTTGTTGTTTCTCAAAGGAAGTATGTATTGGACATTCTAGAGAGACCGGTATGTCGGATTGTAAGCCTTGCTGACTCTCCTATGGATCCTAATGTTAGCCTTCTTCATGGTCAGGGGAAGCCATTGACTGATCCAGGCAAGTATCGGAGACTAGTTGGTAAGCTAAATTACCTTACTATCACTCGCCCAGATATTTCATTTGCTGTTTCTGTGGTGAGTCAGTTTCTTCAGTCTCCTTGTGATAGTCATTGGGATGCATTACTCGTATTTTGAGGTATATAAAAGGAACTCTGGACAAGGTCCATTATACGAAAACAAAGGTCATTCCCAGTGATTGGGTATTGAGATCTTGATTGAAATTTGGATCCCCTATTGATAGACGTTACACCTCAGGATCGTGTGTTCTTGTAGGAGGTAACCTGGTCTCCTGGAAAAGTAAGAAGCGAGGATGTTGTAGCTAGATCTAGTCTTGAGGCCGAGTATCGTGCTATGGCCTTGGTCACATGTGAGCTTATTTGGATTAAGCAACTAATTCATGAGTTAAAATTTACTGAGGTCTCTCCGATGAAGTTGTTTTGTGATAATCAGTGCTCTTCACATTGCTTCTAACCTGATCTTTCGTGAGAGAACTAAACATATTGAAGTGGATTGTCATTTCATTAGAGAGAAAATTTTGTCTGGTTGTATTGTCACTAGTTACATTTGTTCTAATGATCAATTAGCTGACATTTTTACTAAGTCTCTTAGGGGCCCTCGAATTGGGTTTATTTGTAACAAGCTTGGTGCATATAATCTATATGCTCCAGCTTGAGGGGGAGTGTTAGAATATGTTGTGTATATTGGGCCCAAGCCCATTAGTCTCTTGTGTATATATATACCTCACTTTGTAACCCTCTTCAAGTAATGAAATACATTTCTCTCATATTTCTACAGTCTACTTTGAAATAGCGAAGAATTTTGTTTCCTACCGGTAATTATCTTCTCTGTGGATCATATGCGAATTGGCTTACCACATCGATTGCATTAGCAATGTCTGGCTTGGTGTGGGCTAGATAAATGAGTTTTACCCCAAGCCTCTAGTAATGTACCTTCTCTACTTTTGGGCTGTCATTACTTTCGATCGTGTGATTTTGCTTTATGGGTAGTCCAGACGTTTTACAGCCCTACTTACCTGTCTGCATTAAGAAGATCAAGGACATACTTTCTTTGTGAGATGAAGATACCTTGTCTAGAGTATGCAACCCTTATTTCCCAAGGAAACACTTTCGCTTCCTTGAGTCTTTCTTTTCAAACTGAGCTACTAGCGACTCCCTTAGATCTTGTTTTTCAACTTCATCACCGCCTGCAATAATCTTATCATCTAATATAGACTAGAAGTTTGAGTTTGCAATCCTAAGAATATTTTATAAGAAAGTATAGTCATCTTGACTCTGCCTATACCCCAAGGACTCCACAGCCATAGAGAACCTTCCAAGCTATTGAAAAAAGAAAAGAGAGAAAATGTAATAGGATTTCTCGAATAAAATTGTTGTACAGAAGCTATACATATATATAGGAACAAGGCAAGTCTAAAACTAAGGAAAGGATCAAGCTAAATCTAGAATATATAATCCTAACTGATTCTATTCCTTATTTACATAATATACATCAGATCCCTAAAGATAAGTTATCATAATAAATACAAATCACAAATCATATCAAATATTATCATAATTCTATCTCAATACTCCCCCTCAAGCTGGAGCATACAAATGGTATGCATCAAGCTTGTCTGCTACCTGATCATTAGAGCCAACAAATGAAGTAGCAGTCTCACCAGACATAATCTTCTCTCGAATAAAATGACAATCGGTCTCAATATGCTTATTTCGCTCTTGAAAGACTGGGTTGCTGGCAATATGTAAAGCTGTTTGGTTATCACATATGAGACTCATAGTGCCTAGTTGACAGAAGCACAATTTTGGAGAAGGTGTTCGAGCCATATGAGTTTTTGAGTAGTAAGTGTCATAGCTCGATACTCAGCCTCAACACTGGATCTGGCAACAATGTTCTGCTTCTTACTTTTGGTCCTGTATAAGAAAAGAATCAAGAGTGAAGGTTATAGAACAATTTAGACTATGAGTCAGACAACTAATAGATATTAAATTAAAGGGGCAATTGGAAGCAAAAATCGTAATTACGATGATTGATACAAATGTATGAGCTCTGGCAAATTTATCCTAATTAAGGAGTTACGAGGGTGAAAAAGTCTGAAATAAAAACTATACACAACAAAATCAAATCCTAATTAGAGTAATTACGATTACAAATCAGTTACATAGGAAAATGAAATCTGTTAATTATACATGTATGATTAAGGCCTTTTTCCATCCTAGGTAATTAATATATTAGTATAGATAAATATTGCTGTTGATGAAATCTCTTTCTCGACCTCCCCTTAAAAGTTTAAGCTTTTAGTATGGTTGGTTCCTTGACATGGGATTAGCCTCTTTGTTGAACTTGTCTAGATCTTGATCTTTGGTTGATTCCCAATTCTCTTTATTTAATTCAACTTTTGTAAAAGGTAAGTGTACGGGCCAGCTTTTCAAAAAGGCTCTAGTTTAAAACCACTCTAAAGCCTTATCCTACTAGCTTTTGAGACAACGGGTTTCTTGACAGAGTTTGTATTTGTGTCATTTCTTCTTTTTAATGAATGTTGTCTAAATATGCAGATATGTTATCAGCAATGCATGCAGCAAGGAAATAATTTACAAACAGAAGGGCACTGATGTCATGTTTTTTTTAGGAATAGGAGAACATGCTCATCTTCACTGGACAGATACGAGCAGGTATGTATTTTTGGTAGTTTGTATTTTACCTCAGAAAAGTGTAGTTGGCACCACTAACTAAAAAAGGTTGCATTCCGGCACTGTTTTTACATATTTTTTCACATTTATTCTTTTATATATATCACATTATTCCCTTCGTTCAAAGTTCAAACTGTTTTTATCTAATATGTGATGCAGGGAGCTGCTTGTTTCAATTTGTTATAATGAATCTGGATGGCAGTGGTCAGGCAGCTTTTTACCAGATCATCTGGGTGATACACAACTGAAAATGAGAAACTTTGTTCTTGGCACTTCAAACATGATAAGAGTTGAAGTGCAAAATGCTGACATATCAATGGGAGATGAAAAAATAGTTGGAAGCATCAAGGGAAACTCAGGGACCAACTTGATTCTTTTGTCTGATGATGATACAGGATATATGCCATACAGAATTGATAATTTCTCGAAAGAGGTCTGTAGTTTTTCAGTTGCATTACTGCAATAATTTCAAGTCCAAAATAGTTGTACTGCCCTCTGCTCCTTGAAGGGCTGCTGCTTTTATTTGGATGGTTTTCCCTTTTATTTATTTATTTGTCTTAAATATGTTGTTTGTTCAGAAGAATATATAAATTCTGTTTCTAATTTTAAGTTAACGGTTGTTACTTAAGTTTTTTGCTGTTATTATTTTATACATGGAAACACATAGTTTCTGCCTAAGTTGAAATAAAACAGGGTATATGAAATGCAAGTTTAGTAAAGGACAAAACAAATTTTAATGTAGAGGTAAAAATTGGAGAACATAGAATACCAGAAGTCTCGTGTTTTTATTTCCTTGAGTTCATTATACAGAGTGATGGGGAGATAGAGGGAGGATTCAACCATAAGATCCAAGTAGGGTGGATGAAATGGAGGAATGTCAGGAATGTCTTGGGTGTGATATGCATTAGAAAAATACCTCTTAAGCTTAAAGAAAAGTTTTAGTGCACGACTATAAGACCTAAAATGTTGTATGGAACAGGATATTGAGTGGTAAAATGTCAACAACAAAGTAAACGTAATGTCTGGAAATGAGAATGTTACAATAGATGAGCAATTAGACAAGACGAGATTCGAGAAGATGGTAGAATCTTGTCTTGGGTAGTTGAGGCATGTGCGGAGAAGACTTGTAGAAGCACCAGTAATGAGAGGTAAACCAGATGGAGTATAGTCCATTAGTTAACGGTAGATGGGAGACCAAGGAAAATAGAAAAAAATATTTCCCAGACAAAGCATTTATTGTTGCTTGACAAATGTCAGCTTATCTTGCATTAATTATGAATTATGATTGTGCTTGCTTTACTTACCTTATACTGTTACAAAAGCCATGCAAAAATAGAGCATGGGCATCTCGTGCTATTCTTATTCAATTTTTAATTGGATTTTATTGTGTTTTCTTGCTACTTTCTAGACATTGCGAATATATCAGCAGAGGTGTGAAATATTTGACACAGTCATTCACTGCTATGCTTCTTACACTTACACCTGGGATGAGCCCTGCTATCCTCATCGTCTTGTTGTGGAGGTAAAGTTTTTTTAGTACAATGAAAACCGTAAATTACTTAACCTAACAATGTTGGTTATTAAAATGGAAGGTACCTGGAGAGCGAGTTTTGGGGTCGTATGCTCTTGATGATGTTAAAGAATATATGCCTGTCCACTTGCCATCAACCTCTGAGGTAAACCATTTTGCATTTTCCAAGATAAACAAATTGTGTCTTCACATTATATTACTTTTGCAAAAGTGTTACACAATATTTTGCATGGTCTCTTTAGATTTTTAAACAATGATAGGTGCCTTATTTTCTTCCAGTTGAAGGATCTTGACATATTATGTATTTGTTAATTGTTGAAATTATTGAGTGTTAGGTATATCATAGCGGGAAGAAAAGGGTGGAACAAACAGTAACTAAGAGAATTTAATATGGATATATGTTGTGTGATGATGATGACCTGAAAATAAACTGAAAAGCTAAGAGGACACTTAAAGATAAACTGATAATACTTGAGTAGAATGTACTCAGCATATAGTGTTGTCAAATTTCCGCCATACCGTTATGGCATGGTGGATTCTGTGCCAGTCGCCACAGGCCACAATGCCTTTAATCCGCCATTGATAACACTTATATATACACAATAAGGAGACTTGAATACTTGAATCTGAAAAATCAATATTCAATATTTGTGTGTTGTATTACATGAATGATATGTACAATACTTATTATATACAAAGATGACAGAATCAATTCCTAAAGTTTAGGATTTAGAATCAGTTACTAAGGAAACTAGTAAAGGATAATGTACAACAAATCATATCTAAACACCTATGAAGCACCGATACGTGATTTTTCGTACCGTGTCCGTATCCGATACGTATCCAACACGGATACGCTCAAATATGCCATGAATACGTATCAATGGAGTATCGATGATTATTTTTTTAATTAAAAAATAAAAGAAGTTTCGATACTCAATGGGTACGCCATGGATACGCCGTGCGATGCACCGTCGATACGAAGGTGTGAGAATTGGGAACCGGTGTGGAAGGAAGAGAGATGGGAAGTGTAAACGAAATTGTGGAGAGTGAAAGAAGAGGTGATTGTGCTCGATATCCAAAGACAAAGAATAATAAATTTTCGTCGTTAATAAGAGACCCAGTGGAAGAGCTTCAAGTTGTAGGACGCTGTCTCTAAAGTGGCATGGCAAATCTTTGCTAGGCGGTGGGGACACATTGTTGCTTTGTGAGGTGGGAGTGGATCGAAACTGGGGGGAGAGAGAGAAAGGTGGGACGGCGAAGAAATTGGGAAAGTTAGGGAGAAAGGCAAGGTGGGGAAGAGGATAAAGACATGGGGAGAATAGTCTCGAACATTTCCTTCATTTATTTCTTTCAATAATTTTTATTCTTTATTTCATTATTTTAGTAGTATACACTTTCTTTAATTAATTAATTATTCTTTATTTCAATTATTTTAATAGAATGTACCTTTTTCAAAGTGACAAAGATATAACATATATAATATTTCGATAACTATGATACTTGATGATAGTGTTAACTAACTGATCGATTTACTGTAAGTAACTAATCAAAGCAGATCTAAAGGTGCTAGTCTATACAAAGAACTATTATAACAAGCATACACTCTATTAATAACATATATAATTATTCTTTATATGTAAAGAAAAATATATCCAATTCATGTTTTTCATTTATATTAATATTTACTAATGTTTATGTGTATTGTCATCTATAAAAAAATGTTTGAGAGATATGTTCTTAGTTTGGACGTTTTAAATTACAATAATATATTTATCATATTTTATAAATTTTTATTTTTTATATACGTATGTATCCTTAACGTATCGTATCCTATATTTTTCAAGAAATAACGATCGCCAGTATCGGACACGTATCGTATCCGATACTCGTATCATGTCCGTGCATCATAGCTAAACACCAATGATCTTTTTGGTTGATTATAATGAACAACAAATTTTGATTTTTGATCATAAATTTTGGAAGATGTTGAATAAATCATCATGTTTCATTTAAAATATTTAAATATATCTTGACAAATCATCAAAAATGGCAACATGATACTTATACCCTAAGACCGTAGGAACACAACTATTACCCCACACATCAGAATCTAAACACCTATCAAATATGAAAAATATCTCAAATATACTCCTTATACTCACCCGCAGAAAATAGATTTTCTTCCCCAAACTTGGTCTTTTGCTCATTGGCGGGTGGCCCTGAAAACACGAAAGAGATCAGATTCTTCTTCTCGGGCATATAGTATATCGCCGAAAGAATAGAGACCATCTTCGCCTAGATTTTCCTCAAAGTAGAACCTCGAAAGTTGTTTGGGATTTAACACGACTAATTTGTGTGGAATTCAAAGAAAATTGAGTTATCTTTTGCAAATTGACTACACTGACTAAACTGCATGTTTAGGTAAACAATTTCATCTTGAGCTATTCTTGGGAGTTTAATTAAGTGGTTATTCATAAGCTATTTTAGGGTGTTTATTAAAATAAGCCGAAAACAACTTATTGGCATGTTATAAGTTATTTTAACTAAATTTTCTGAGCAACAGATATATTCCATATCATATTTTGAGTTTTGACGTAATGCCTTCTCTGGAGGTGAGAGTCTGAATAAATAATCCACTGGTACAGCACATGTTAGAAAAAACTCAAGTCTCACATAGACTAGAGGTAAGACTCAAAAGAGTTTATAAGTAAATGACACCCCTTACCTTACAAGCCGGTTTTGTAAAGATGAGTTAGAACAAAAAATCTTAATATGGTATCAAAGTCTATCCTAGATCTATTGAGCCACCCACCGCATTATACACGCACCAAGTCCAATAGTGCTGGGTGTAAGGGGGTGTATTGGGAAAAACTCAAGTCGCACAGACTAGAGTTAAAGCTCAAAAGAGTTTATAAGTAAATGACACTCCTCACCTTTCAAGCCGGTTTTATAAAGACGGGTTAGGCCTAAAAATCCTAAGAATATAACATACAGTTTTACCAAACTGTGCACTTAATGAAATAAATACAAGTAATAGGAAATATTGTATAGCAATTATGGGTGACATTTGTGTAGCTGATCAGAGCTGATTCTTTTGGCACGTGATTAATAGAAGCTTATCTATAGATTAGATAGAGGGCTGTAGAATTGATAAATACAAAATTTCTTGCTCTCAAGTCTGGATTCCATGGTATCTTATGTTTATGTAAATGATGATTCCAGAAGCCAGAGAGGACTTTCTTTTTATCAGTCCATGCAGAAGGAGCAACAAAGGTGACTCGTAATAGTTTGATTTCATATGTCTGACTTGAAAAATCACAACCCTTACCTTTGTGGATAATTTTGTTTTCCTTTCAGGTCCTCAGTGTTCTTGATTCAAATTACCATATTTTTAATGAAGTGAATAAATCAAGTGTTCCGCATGCTAAAGAGAAAAGGTTATATGATCATAGTCAAGTTAGACCTGCAGAATACAAGGAGAAAATATCAATTTGTATTCCATATATTGGGATTTCCTTGATTAATTCACATCCACAGGTAATTGAAATGTGAACTTTATTTTTTGGTACTCTTCTATCTCCTCAATCTCTGTTAATCATATTTTTATTACTGTAGGAATTGCTTTTTGCCTGTATTAAAGATATACAAATCAACCTACTGCAAAGTTTGGATCGCCAAAGTCTTTCCATGCTGATATCATTCATACAAATTGATAACCAGTTGCGCTCTACTCCATATCCAGTTTTGTTGTCCTTCGATAGTGGATACAGATCCTGCCAAGTTGATTATATGAAATCTAGGGATGATGTCGCAAGATCAAGAATTGAAAAATCAAATCAAATGAATTTCTGCAGCAGCTCTTCTATTCCTGTGTTCTGCCTAGAAATATCAAAGTGGAAGAAGAAAGACATTTCATTTATTTCATTTGAATACATAAAATTGAGGTTTCTATCTAACTTGGTTGCATCTTTACATTTGCATCTTTACATTTTACTGTTACCAATGTTTTTTGGTGTTTATGTACTTTAAAGTCATTTCTTATCATATTATTCTTAATGCTTGCAGGATGGCAGATTTCCGTCTTGAGATTGAACAAGAAGTCATATTAAGCTTATTTGAGTTCTTTGCAAATGTATCTTCAGGGATGCAATATGGAATCAAACCATCTCCAAATCACTATGATGGGGAATCATTAAAGGATTCATCCTCGTTTGTTCAAACTAGTGAAATTTTCAGATTGTATGCTGCCCAATGTCCTCTAGGATTTGCTCCTATGTTTAATGGAAAATCTAAGAAAATTGCGCCATTGCCTTCTATCATTCCAATTGGAGCGCCATGGCAGGAAATTCATCTGTTAGCCAGAACCCAGAAGAAAATTTATATCGAAATGCTTGAATTGTCACCAATCAATTTGACTTTAAGGTCACTTGTTCATTCTTATGTTTATTCTAACTGCAGTTTTAGTTACCTGTGTAAATTATTTGAAGACCCACTGACATAATATATACACATCCAGTTTTTCCAGTGCACCATGGATGCTTCGCAACCGGATACTCACATCAAAGGAATTTCTTATCCATGTAAGTAGTATTCCATTTTTTCTTTTGGAGTGGTCGGTTCCAGTTCCATTTCATGAGTAACAAAGAGAGTTGAAGTTGAATTGTAGTTTGTTGGTCACAAACTAGAGTCTTTTATTAGGAAACTCTTCCTATGTGCATTACAGAGCCAGTTTCAAGACTGGAGAAAAGAGAGGGCTGTGTTATTTGTTCATTCTTTGAGGCATTAGATAATTGAGGTTGGCTATTCCAACCAGAAATAAGACAAGGCATGCCCAAGCAACTGAATCTATATCACAAATACAAATGAACTCTAAATCCATAATAACCAACCCTGATTGTCAATATATATATTTGGGGATGGGACCAGTTGACACCTTATCATACACTAAATCCTATCCATCTATTGTAATTTTTTTAAAGGCTGAGGTGAAATCTTCAAACTTATCACATAACCCTCACAATAAACAAATACTACACCACCTTCACAATTGAAGAAAAAGGAAAATAAAATAGAGGGCAAGCTTCTCACTCTCTCCTGACGTTGACAAAAAGAAAAGGATGAAATTGCATTAAGTAAAGGGAATAGTGTGATTTCAAAGTGTAGATTTCTACAATTGTTATAAATCAAAGCCTACAAAATAAAATTGTCAGCAACATTTTAAGACCGTAAAAATTGTTTTACTAACTAATGAGAAGTTGCTGAAAAAGAGTTTTGCAGTTTGACTTTTTAAATTTCTTATGATAACATTTGTACCCTTTTTCTGTTTGGAGCATATCCTATGAATATGCATTTCCAAAACGTTAACTATGAACATTGACAAAGGGAGCACATCCAAAGTCATTACACAGGAGACTGGTCATAAGGGATATGGAAGGGGAAAAAGAAGTCATGAGCTGTACAGAGCTAACAATATTTAGTACGCGAGGGTAACCTATTTATCAAATACGTGGCAATTAAGACAACTCCCCCCTTCCCCCAAAAAAAGATTTGGGAACCAACATTTGGAAGGGTAAAGTTCTGGCAACTTTTGGGGAGATTATAATTGTTCCTCTTTTTAACCTCATTTTGTTGAGGTATCAGGTATCAACACAAGTTAGCTCGTGAATAACACCATTTTCTTTGAGAAATTTGAATTTTTTTATTTACATTCTTGTGGAAAAATATTTTTGAATATTTCAAATGTATCTCATTTACAAGGACTAATACGCTTATATAGACTAAGCGGAACTTAATGGGCCTTATACTAAAACACTATTAATTACAAAACATATGCTATATTTACAACAATTCCCCATAAGCTGGTGAACGGATATCTATCATTCCCAGCTTGCAAGTAAATTGGCTGAATCGTTCTGTTGGCAAGCCCTTTGTTAACACATTCTTTAGCTAGTTCCCAGAGGGAATATAAGTTGTTGTTATCACACCGCTATCTAACTTCTCTTTGATAAAGTGTTGGTCTATCTCAATAATAGAGTATATGTTTTATGTTTAACAACTTAGCTTTTCTTTCTTTAAAACTGTAAGTGATGCTGAAGTCAAGATCACAAATTGCCACACTTTACTAGTTAGTTATGACACTGCCATACAAAGAAGATAAGTTAGTTACGTAATCTCATTGTATAAAAATCGCTATCAGAGATCGTAATTTCAATCCTAATGAAATCAAGTTTTACATTTCTATAGTTTCTCGAAATTCTATATGGTATCAGAGCCTTTTGGCCATTTTCATGGCTTCCGATTCTAGATCTCCGCTTGTTTCAACTATTCTACCGAACTCAGTATCTTCGAGACCTCCGCCCGCTTCCGCCGCTTAATCCACCGCTCATGGTGACACCGCCTCCTTTTCCGATGTCGAACCCTAGTTCGCAAGTTCCTCGTTTGACTTTTTCATACAAGATTTCAGAGAAGCTTGGAGAAGATAATTATCTTCTCTGCTTCAACAGATCGATCCAGTCCTGCGTGCTCATCGCCTTCATCGTTTCTGTGTTTCACCTCAAATCCCGCCTCAATTTCTTTCAGAAGCAGATCGCGTTACAAGAGTTGAGAATCCTGCGTATGCTGCTTGGGAAGTCCAAGATCAACTGCTTCTTGCTTGGCTTCAAGCTTCACTTTCAACTTCTCTGTTAGCGAAAGTGATTGGTTGTCGTTACTCGTGGCAGCTCTGGGATAAGATTCACCATCACTGTAAATCGAAAATGAAGTCTCAGGCGCGCCAACTTCGCTCGGATCTTCGTAACACGAAGAAAGGAGATAAGTCTATCGCATCGTTTCTCAGTACGATTAAGAACATTACTGATTCGTTGTTGTCCATTGGCGAAACTGTTTCAATACAAGAACAATTGGATGTGATCCTTGATGGTTTACCGTCTGAATTTGAGTCTCTTGTTACGTTGATTAACAAAGAATCTGAGTGGTTTCAATGCAAGTGAAATTGAATTTATCGCCGGGCGCATGAGAATCGCATTAATAAACAAAAAGAAGTTCTAAATTCGCAAGGCGTCTTTGAATTTAACTCAGACTGCAAATCCTGCATCTACCTCCTCTGCTCCTGCGTCTCAGGTTAATGTCGCTGCTGCAAATGCTTCCAATACTCCTGTTACATCACCAAATTCTGGTGGATTTGCAGGATCTCGTGGTGGTTTCCGTGGTTGTCGTGGTGGTCGTGGCGGTCGTAGTAATAGACAATGTCAGGTGTGTTACAAATTTGGACACGATGCCTCCATATGCTATAACCTGCTCAATGCTAATTTTCAACCATCACCACAAAGAAGGTTTTGTTCCATCTCCTTATGGCAATCCATGCCAAGACATCGACCTCCCTTCCTCCACAAAATGCTATGGTTCGACTCCTCAAACTCCTTTAACTTCACCTATGGTAGCACCTCAAAGAAGTCGCTCCAACCACTTGCCTCCTCAAGCCTTTGTTGCAACCGCAGCGTTGCCTCAACAACAGCCTCGTGAATCGGTTTGTTGACACAGGGGCTTCTCATCATGTGACATCCAATCCTTGCAACATGGCTACTTTTGCTCCTCTTGCTTCACAGGAGCAGGTGTTCCTTGGAAATGGTCAAGGCTTGGGCATTAAATCTATTGGTTCTACTTCCTTTGCCTCACCAAATAATGCTTCTACCACATTGCATCTCAATTTTTTGTTGCTTGTTCCTAAGATCACTAAGAATTTAGTTATTGTAAGTCAGTTTGCCAAAGATAATAATGTCTATTTTGAACTTCATCCTTCTTTTTGTGTCACAAATCACAGTGTTGATAATCGGCCTCTCCTTCATGGTCATCTAGGTCCCGATGGCTTGTATTCTCTTCCAATACCACTTATCAGTTCCACCAAGTGTTCCTCAAGTTCAATTTGTTGCCTCAAGTTTACCATCAAGCTTCGCATTGTCAACTGTTTGTAATTCCCTTCCTTCATCCCCTAACACTGTTCTCTCACACAAATTCACCTCATATTCCCTATGGCATAATAGGCTAGGTCATCCAAATCATCAAGTTCTTCACAATGTAATGAAACTTTGTAAGGCTTCCATATCAAATAAAGATGTTCTTGATTTCTGTGTAGCTTGTTGTATGGGTAAAGCCCACAAACTCCCTTCTTAACTGTCTACTACTGTTTATAATTAACCCTTAGAACTTGTGTTTTGTGATCTATGGACCTGCCCCTATGTCCTCATATATGGGGTTTACATACTATGTTTCATTTGTTGATGCATATAGTAGGTACACATGGATTTATTTCATAAAATCTAAGTCTGAAACCTTATCCATTTTCAAACAATTTCAAGCTTGTAGAACTTCAAATTAACAAAAAAATTAAATCCATTCAATCAGATTGGGGAGGGGAGTTTAGACCATTCAAGGACTATCTTAACAGCCTTGGTATTTCTCATAGGCTCATTTGTCCACATATTCACCATCAAAATGGTGTAGTTGAAAAGAAACATAGACATATTGTGGAACTAGGACTCACTCTCTTATCCTAAGCTTCACTTCCTATCTCCTTTTGGGATCATGCTTTTCATACAGTAGTCTACTTGATCAATAGATTACCTTCAGCCTATCATCACAATGCCATACCCTACCAACTTATATTTCACAGACAACCAGATTATGCCTTTCTTTAAGTTTTTGGCTGTACTTGTTATCCCTTACTTAGGCCTTATAACAAAAATAAACTTCAATACAGATCTTCGTAATGTTTACTTTTGGGGTATTCTCCTAATTATAAAGGTTATAAATGTCTAGATGCATCCGTAGACTCTACATATCCAAGGATGCTATTTTTAATGAGCATAAATTCCCAAACGTGTCTCTCAGTTATCACATGTGTCTTCAAATAGCTCTTCAAGTGGTTCTATTCCCCTTGGTATTTGGTCCTCTACTCAAACCCCTTAAGCAGGTCTATCTCCTCCTGCTGCTCACACCTCTGCAGCAGACATGTTTTCTTCCTCTTCCTCTCAACCATATGTACCAGTGTTTGAGTCTTCCTCTCCTATGTCTCTACCTTCTACTACTTCTAATACCATTAATCCAAATTCACCCATTCCTAGTCATTCTTCTGTCAATAATTCCTCCTCAATTTCTGTTATGCCTACTGCAGTGTCTTCTCCTCCCAGTCCTGAAATACCTGCTGTTACAAATGTTCAACCTATGCAAACTAGGTCCAAAAGTGGTATAGTTAAGCCAAGATTACAGCCTACCTTACTTCTAACTGTGGCTAAACCTTGTTCAGTTCAACAAGCCTTGACCTGTCCCGAATGGCAAACTGCTATGCAAATCGAATATGATGCTTTGATGAAAAATAAGACCTGGACTTTAGTTCCCTTACCTCATGGCAGGTCTGCAATTGGATGTAAATGGGTGTTTCGAGTTAAAGAAAACTCTGATGGCACTGTGAATAAGTATAAGGCTCGGTTGGTTGCAAAAGGATTTAATCAAAGTTTTGGTTATGACTATTCTGAAACTTTTTCACCTGTTGTTAAACCAGTAACTGTTAGAATCATTCTAACATTGGCTCTCACATACAAATGGCCAATTAAGCAAATAGACATCAACAATGCCTTCCTACATGGATTTCTTGAGGAGGATGTCTATATGAAACGGCCTCAAGGATTTGAGAATGCTGATAAATCCTTAGTTTGCAAGCTGCAGAAGGCTATTTATGGTCTAAAACAGGCACCTAGCCTTTTTGGCTCTTGGCTTCAGTCAAAGTAAATGTGATCCTTCTCTCCTGGTTTGTAGCAAAAATGGGTTGTGTTTATGTGTTCTTATCTATGTGGATGACATTATCATCACTGGAACTTCAGTGGAACTAGTTCAAAAGTTGATAAATCAGCTAAATGGTGTTTTTGCCTTGAAACAACTAGGTGATCTTTAATATTTTCTGGGTATTGAAGTCAAACACACAGCCTCGGGTTCTCTGTTGCTTACACAGTCAAAATATATTCGTGACTTACTGCAGAGAGTAGAAATGTCCACTGCAAAAGGAATTTCTACACCTCTTCCTGGTAATATGAAGTCAGTCTGCACATGGTTTAGATTATCATCAAGATCCTACCTCCTATAGGTCAATTGTTGGTGCTCTACAATATGTCACAATTACAAGACTCAAATTGGCTATATCACAATAAAGTATGCCAATTTATGTCACAACCTCTAGATACTCATTGACTAAAGAAAAAGAATCTTAAGGTACTTAAAGTGGTTCTATAGATCTAGGACTTGCATTAAGTCCCGCTCAACACTCACTCCTCTCGCTTGACAAGCCTTTTGTGATGCTGATTGGGCATCAAATGTTGATGATGAGAAGATCTACCTCAAAGCGTGTTTGTTTCTCGACCAAATCTCATTTCCTGGGTTCAAGAAGCAACCTTTGGTCGCCTTGGCCTACAAGAGGCATAATACCACAGCCTGGCCATTGCCGCTCAAGGTTCAGGATTCACCCCTACTTCATGAGCTCAAAGTTCCTACTTCCACTCCAGTTGTCTTCTGTGACAATCAAAGTACAGTAGCTCTTAGCCACAATCCGGTTCTTCATTCCAAAACAAAACATATTGAGCTGGACTTTTTCTTTGTAAGAGAAAAGGTTCTCAACAAGTCTCTAGTTGTGGTTCATGTCCCTGCTAAAGAACAAGTAGCTGACATACTTACCAAGCCACTGCCCAAGCTACAATTTTCTGCTCTTAGAGACAAACTAGTTCTGAATTCTTCTCAACTGCTCTGAGTTTGAGAGGGACTAATAGTATATGTTTTATGTTTAACAGCTTAGCTTTTCTTTCTTTAAAACTGTAAGTGATGCTGAGTCAGCATCACAATTGTCACAGCTTTACTAGTTAGTTATGACAGCTGTCATACAGTAGTACAAATTAGTTACAGAATCTCATTGTATAAAAACTGCTTCTCTGTTCTACAGAGATCAGAATTTCAATCCTAATGAAATCAGAGTTTTACATTTCTATAGTTTTTCTGAATTTCTATACTCAATATGTTTTGTCTTGTCATGCTGAATAGGATTATGAACAATGTTGATAGCCGATTTGTTGTCACAAAACAACTTCATAGGACCCTCATAATTTATCTTCAAATCATCAAGTACAATATTCATCCATCAAAACTCACAAATTCCTTGTGCCATAGCTATAAACTCTGCCTCAGGACTTGATCGAGCCACTATACTTTGCTTCTTACTTCTCCAACTAACAAGGTTCCCACATTAGAATGTGCAATAACCTGAGGTGGACCTTCTCTCTCTCAAAGGAACCTACATAACTGTGATTCCAGATAAGCCTCCGTGAGTTAATCTTCCACCTCTTTTGAATAGGAGGCCTCTCCTAGAGTAGCTTTGAGATATTGCGTAACACGATCTATAGCAAGTGTCTCACCCTGATCATGCATGAATCGACTTGATTGCATATGCTAAATTTGGTCTAGTGTGCGCTTAGTAAATCAACCTCTCAACTAGTCTCTCTTGTCAACTTTAGCACTCTCCTCTTCAATACTCATTTTGTGATTTTGCTCAATGGGAACACTTGCAGTGTTTACATCCAAGTTTGTCTGCTTTCTTGTAAGCACATACTTCCTTTGAGAAATGAAAATGCCTCGCTTAGAGTAGGCCACTTCAATTCCCAAGAAGTACTCGAGTTTCCCAAGGTCCTTCATCTCAAATTCAGCAGATAATTTTTCTTTAAGCAGTTTTCTCTCAACTAGATCATCTCCTCAGAATAATAGTATCATCAATATAAACAAGAAGATCACACTTTCCTTCTTGCGAATGTTCAAGAAGAGTGGGCGATTGCCTTAGCTTTTCTTGTAGTCTAGGCACACCATAGCCTACGTGAATCTTCCAAACTAGGCTCGGGGAAACTGTTTTAGCTCATACAAAGCTTTTCCCAGTCTGCACACCTTGTTTGCTCCATTAGTGTGTCTAAATCCAGGGGAATCTCCATAAACACCTCCTCCTCTAAGTCTCCATGCAAGAATGCATTTTTGACATTAAACTAGTGTAGTTCCCACCCATAATGGGTAGCAAGGGAGAGTAAAATACGCACAATGTTTGTTAAATGAGAGAATAGAGAGAGACATATGTCGAATACTGTGTGTTTCAACTACACAACGGAGGTTCTTTATATATGATTAAAAAGAAATCAAATAATTAATTACAGGATATTCTATTCCTAATTACATGATATGATTTGTCTATACAATAAATACAAAGATCCTATTTTATTTTCAACACTTCCTCTCGTCGGAGCATATAAATCATATGCACCCAGCTTGTTACAAATATAACTGATTCGATGACCTCTTAGAGATTTAGTGAAGACATCTACCAATTGGTCATTGGAATTGACGAAGCTAGTGGCGATGTCCCCTGATTCAATCTTCTCTCTGGTATAATGACAGTCCACCTCAATATGCTTAGTCCTCTCATGAAACACAGGATTGGAGGCAATATGCAATGCCGCTTGATTATCACATATCACCGCTATTGGCATAGCCTCTCTAAACTTGAGTTCTTCGAGAAGTGATTGCAACCACATGAGCTCTTGAGTCACTAATGTCATGGCTCAGATTCACCTCAAAGACTAGATCTTGCTACTACATTCTGCTTCTTGTTTTTCCAAGATATCAAGTTTCCTCCAACTAGTACACAATACCCAGTAGTGGATCGTCTATCAATGGGTGAGCCTGCCCAATCGGCATCTGAGTAACCAATTACTCGAGTATGACTTCTATTCTCATAAATAAGACCTTTTCCTGGAGTACTTTTAATATACTTCAGGATCCGTATCACAGCATCCCAATGATCCTGACAAGGAGAATTTAAGAATTGGCTTACAACACTAACTGCAAAGGAAATATCTGGACGGGTGACTATGAGATAGTTGAATTTACCAACCAATCTCCTGTACCTCCCTGGATCTGAAAGGGGCTCTCCCTGATTAGGCAGAAGTTTGACATTTGGGTCCATAGGAGTATCAATTGGCCTGGCATTCAATAAACCTGTTTTCTCAAGAATATCCATAGCATATTTCCTCTGTGAAATCACTAGACTCTCCTTGGGTTGGGCTACCTCGATCCCCAAAAACTAACGGAGTTTACCAAGGTCTTTAGTCTGAAACTTGTGAGAGAGATACTGCTTCAATTGGATTACAAATCAATTACAAGAGATTAAACCTGTACAAATCACATCTAAACAAATCATTAAATTATGGATACTGTAGAAATTGAATATTCTGAATATTATTTCGATTGTGTCTCATTTACAAACATTAATACACTTAAATAGACTAGAAGAAACCTAATGGGCCTGACTAATGGGCCTTATAGAAAAACACTACTAATTACAAAATATATGCTATATTTACAACACTCCCCCACAAGCTGGTGAATGGATATCTATCATTCTCAGCTTGCAAGTAAGTTGGCCGAATCGTTCTGTTGGCAAGCCTTTTGTTAACACATCTGCTAGCTGGTTCCCAGAGGGAATGTAGGTTGTTGTTATCACACCACTATCTAACTTTTCGTTGATAAAGTGCCGGTCTATCTCATTATGTTTTGTCCTGTCATGCTGAACAGGATTATGACCAATGCTAATAGCTGATTTGTTGTCACAAAACAACTTCATAGACCTCATATTTTATCTTCAAGTCATCAAGAACAATCTTCATCCATAGTAGCTCACAAATTCCATGTGCTATAGCTCAACTCTACCTCAAAGACTTGATCGAGCCACTACATTTTGCTTCTTACTTCCAAGTAACAAGGTTCCCACGTAGGAATGTGCAATAACCTGTAGTGGACCTTCTATCACCCATCGAACCAAAGATAGTCCGCATCGGTATAAGCCTCCAAAGTCAATCTTTCACCTCTTTTGAATAAGAGGCCTCTCCTGGAGCGGCCTTGAGATATTACGTAATCACGGTCCACGCTTGTAAGTGTCTCACCCTTGGATCATGCATAAATTGGCTAACCACACCGATCGTGATATGCTAAGTCCGGGTCTAGTGTGTGATAAATTCCCACTAGTCCTGGTAAGTTGTCTCACCCTTGGATCATGCATAAATTCCCCACTAGTCTCTCGATATTGACATTGTCAACTTTAGCACTCTCCTCTTCAATGCCCATTTTGTGATTTTGCTCGATGGGAACACCTACAGTTTACATCCAAGTTTGTCTGCTTTCTTGTAAATGGTCAAGCACATACTTCCTTTGAGAAATGAAAATGCCTTGCTTAGAGTAGCCACTTCAATTCATAAGAAGTACTTGAATTTTCCAAGGTCCTTCATCTCAAATTCAGCAGATAATTTCTCTTTGAGTAGTTGTCTCTCAACTGGATCATCTCCGTAATAATAATATCATCAACATAAACAAGAAAATCACGCCTTTCCTCCCCGTGAATGCTCAAGAACAAAGGAGTTGATCGCCTTTGGCTTTGTTTGTAGCCTAGGCACACCATAGCCTTCGTGAATCTTCCAAACCAGGCTCGGGGAGACTGTTTCAGTCCATACAAAGCTTTTCTCAATCTACACATTTTGTTTGTTCCACTAGTGGGTCCAAATCCAGGAGGAATCTCCATATACACTTCCTCTTCTAAGTTTTCATGCAGGAATGCATTTTTGACATCAAATTGCTGTAGTTCCCACCCAGAGTGGGCGGCAAGAGAGAGTAAAATCCGTACAAATCTCTACTATTTATATTACACAACAGAAATGAAGTGTCTTCTGATAACCAAGCTGTATTACATACTATTTCTAACCCAATCTTTCATGAAAGGACCAAATACAATAAGATTGAATGTCATTTTTTTAGAGGAAAAAAAATTCTTTCAGGCGAGATTGTTTCTCATTTTTTCAGCTTTAACAATCAATTACTAAATCTTTTATACGGCTTTGAATTGACTTCATCTATTTTAAAAAAAAGTTAACTACAGTAACGACACGTGACGAAAGCTCGTTCACCCGCTCAAAACTATTTTTCAGTCTTTTTTTTTCTTCTTGGATGTGTTGTGCACTTGTGAATCGCGGGTATCTCTAAATAGTTTATAACAAATTTGACGCATGTGACATATATACTCTAGCTTAAGGAGTAGTGTTAGCTCTTGATGGTGATTAGAGTGCTGATTAGCCTTCTTGTGGAAATGATTTCTCTTGTAATCAGTATTGTAAATGACATAAATATATACACGTGGAGACTGATCATTCACACTGTTTTTCCTCAAACCCATGTGCAGAAAGCAAAGGGAGAATACTTGCTTGTATTATTCTGCAGACTAAAGCCGCTTATATAGGAAAAAGTACAATAAAAGAGGTCCTAAAATCAAAGACTAATAGAAGATACTAATAAATGATAAAATTACAATAAAATCAAATTGAATAAAATAGGATAAAATCTAGGAGAATAAAATCGGGCCTGACATCATGTCCAATTCTATGCGCACATTTCATGCTATTCAACTGTTGTCATTTTTAAAAGCTTTAAATGTTTCTGAAATATATGAATGCACAGTCAACTCACTTATAAAGTGGTTTATTTTTTTTGGCAACTGATTATAAATAATTACAGAGAGGTCTTATGTCTCTTGCTGATGTTGAGGAAGCACATATTTATCTAAAGGATTTAACCATTGCACATCACATGGCTAGTTGGGAATCCATTCAAGAGATTCTAATAAGGCATTACAACCGCCAACTACTTCATGAGACTTACAAGGTAACGGGTTAATTTGCATCACAAACTCTCTGTTTCTGCGTTATTCAGGCTAAAAATGATGGGTATGCATCAATGCCTGAAGTTGTCAAACTCATTTCAATCATCTTGATTCGTAGAAATGTTCATTCTTTCAGTTCATGTGTTATCATTGTTGTAATTTTTGTCTTGATAAATTTGAATCATGATTAAAATTTCTGTTTTAAAATATTTTGATCTGCACCTAGTTGATTGATTAATTTCTTTATATGCAACATACTGAATAACAGGATTACAAGAAACATAATGAACTAATCTTCATTAAATTTGTAATTACTTTTGTGGCATAGTGCATTGAATAACCCAGAACCATATACCTTTTTGTCTAAACATGTAGTTGTTTGGTTCGGCTGGTGTCATTGGTAATCCCCTGGGTTTTGCAAGGAGCATGGGGCATGGCATTAGAGATTTCTTGTCTGTGCCTGCAAAGAGCATTATGCAGGTAAATGCCTAACTATCATGGCCCTTTATTTATTTTTGGTCTCCATGTGGAACAAATTAGTTGAGCATTATTGATTTAATTTGCAGAGCCCTACTGGACTTATTATGGGCATGGCTCAAGGCACCACTAGTCTTTTAAGTAACACACTGTATGCTATCAGCAATGCAACTTCCCAATTCAGTAAAGCTGCACGCAAGGTGTTTCTTGCTTCGATGTAATTGTAGCTTGATTTATTAGATTTGCTTTGTTTTTTAATCATTGCTGGCCATTTCTTTTTCTAGGGTATTGTTGCATTCACATATGAGGACCAAATAGTTTCAAGGATGGAAAAACAGCAGGCAACTGTAGCTTCTGATAGTAAAGGCGTAATTAATGAAGTCTTAGAGGTATGTGATTGATTTCACATTAAACTTTCCAAAGCAGTGTGTTTTGTTTGATGCACCTCACCCACTTCAATGTGCAGGATGCCCAAAAAGTATTGTACAAAAAAAAAAAAACTTACGCATCCTCCCTTCAACATCCACCACCTTTGTGTTTATAGATGACATTAGCTAATCATGAGAAATTCTAGTTTTTACTTTTGCACCCAAGTCATAGTACAAGCAGTATAAGTGTAACATCTTAATTCTATAGTACCAACAATTGAGCAATTGGAAATTTAGAGAAAAATTTATACTCTTTATAGTTATATGTGGTACAAAATTTCTGGACATAATTTTTTCAACTCCTAAATTTTAAGGAAATTTTGACAGTCTCCCTATTTCTATAATTCTATCAACATCCCAAAATTTTCATCCCTATCAAAATGAATTCTCAATAATCGGAATAACTTAGGAATGCGATATACTTGATTTCATTTACTCCAACAAGGACTATTGCAAACCATTCAAGTGTAACCCACATAACTATATATATACACACCTTTACCTCTAATTCTACTATCATGCTCGCAAAATAATAAAGGTCGGAAACATGCAATGATATATCACAAAGTTATTAAACAGAACAGAATGGATTCACATAAGCAAAAGAAATACATCATAAAGGGGAATAGTATCCCCACCAAGTCACAACAGATATCAAGAGTCCAGCTGTCTCTCGCACTATCCAAGCCATAAGCTAGGAGTGCTGTAATAGGTTTGCAAATCTGAAAGCACCACTTTAATTAGATTTTCATCCTTGTGAGTATAAAGATAAAGAAAACAATAAAAGAAAATCACAGTGACTTCTAGCCATATTATCTCAGACGGAAACTGATTGGAATCAAACTCTCAGAATAGCAAAAATAGAGAAAGAATGGAGTAATGAAGATAAAAGACTGTTTTATTGATGAAATTGAAAGTAAATGCGTAAGGGAGAATATCCCTAATGCCCACAGAGCCAAGCTCCTATAGAGGCGTAATGCCCATCAGTCCATAACAAATTCAGAAAGATTTTCCAAGATACCCTCCCTCTCCCCTTCAACTCCCTATATAACAGAAAACCATCACACACACATCACACACATGATCCATCTCTCTCTCTCTCTCTCTCTGCCACGTCCCAATAATATTGGGCAGCTGATGTGCTAAGCCCACTTGGGCCCACACTCTCATATGGGGTCCTCACAGAAACTTACTAGATATGATATATAATAATATAGCCTCTAGTAAATTAAATATCTCACTTGTCAAGATCGATTAATCAATCAATTCAAACAAGTGTCACTTCATTTATAAACATTAAGAACCTGAGTCTTATTTCTTTTGTTAAAAGAGAGAAAACAGAGGCATGAGATTGTTAAACTGTGTGTTTCAACTACACATCGGAGTCGCTTTATATATACTTAAAGTCAATTAATACAAATAAATACAGGATATTCTACTCCTAATTATACAATCATATACAATAAATACACGATCATACTTTATTTTCAACATTCCCCCTCAAGCTGGGGCATATAAATCATATGCACCGAGCTTGTTACATATATAACTAATTCGAGGACCTCTTAGAGATTTAGCGAAGACATCTGCCAATTGGTCGTTGGAATTGACAAAGCTAGTGGTGATGTCTCCTGATTCGATCTTCTCTCTGGTGTAATGACAGTCCACCTCAATATGCTTAGTCCTCTCATGAAAAAGGGGATTAGAGGCAATATGCAAAGCCGCTTGATTATCACATATTACCGTCATTGGCATAGCCTATCCAAACTTAAGTTATTTGAAAAGTGATTGCAACCACATGAGCTCTTGAGTCACAAATGTCATGGCTCTGTATTCAGTCTCAGCACTATATCTTGCTACTACATTCTGCTTTTTGCTTTTCCAGGATATCAAGTTTCCTCCAACTAGTACACAATACCCAGTAGTTGATCGCCTATCATTAGGTGAGCCTGCCCAATCGGCATCTGAGTAACCAACTACTCGAGTATGACCTTTATCCTCATAAATGAGACCTTTTCCTAGAGCACTTTTAATATACTTCAGGATCCGTATCACAGCATCCCAATGATCCTGACAAGGAGAATTTAAGAATTGGCTTACCACACTAACTGCAAAGGAAATATCTGAACGGGTGACTGTGAGATAGTTTAATTTACCAACCAATCTCCTGTATCTTCCTGGATTTGAAAGGGGCTCCCCGACAGCGTAAGTTTGACATTTGGGTCCATAGGAGTATCAATCAAGCTTGGCATTCAATAAACTTGTTTCCTCAAGAATATCCATAGCATATTTCCTCCGTGGAAATCACTAGACCATCTTTGGATCGAGCTACCTCGATACCCAAGAAATAACGGAGTTTACCAAGTTCCTTAGTCTGAAACTTGTGAGAGAGATACTGCTTCAACTGGATTATGCCCTGCTGATCACTACCAGTTATCACAATATCATCCACATACACAACCAGATAAACACATCCTCGAGCTGAATGGCGATAGGAAACAGAGTGATCAGCATTATTACGAATTATACCAAACTGCTGCACTATAGAACTGAATCTGCTAAACCAAGCTCGTGGAGACTGTTTGAGACCATAGAGAGACCTGTGGAGCTTACAAACCATGTTAGAAGACTTCCCCTGAGCAACAAACCCATGTGGTTGCTCCATATAGACTTCGTATTTGAGATCACCATGCAGAAAAACATTTTTAATATCAAGTTGATGAAGAGGCCCGTGTCGGATAGCTGCATTAGAGAGGAGGAGTCTAACAGAGGCCATCTTGGCCACAAGTGAGAAAGTGTCATTCTAATCCAGCTCAAATATCTGAGTGTATCCTTTGGCCACTAAACGGGCCTTAAATCAATCAATCTTACCATCAGACCCAACCTTAACCGTATAAAGCCAACGACAGTCAACCAAAGACTTCCCAAGAGATAGAGGAACCAGTTCCCAAGTGCCACTGCTTTGAAGAGCACACATCTCGTCAATCATTGCTTGCCTCCACTCAGGATGAGATAAAGCTTCACCTGAAGAATTAGGAATAGAGACAGAAAACAAAGAGGAAAGACAAGTGTAACGCATAGGAGAAAGACGATGATAACTCAAAGCAATGTAATTAGATGATGGGTTACGAGTAGAGCGTATACCTTTACGAAGGGCAATGGGAAGGTCATACTCAGGTGGCAGGACCGGATCCGGTAAAGGAGGTGGCGTCGGTGGAGAGTCTGGCATGGCCTCAGCAGTAGGAATAGGGGTAGGGATATGCACCACAGATGGGGGCTGACGACGATATGTCTGTAGTGGCTGCACAACTGGTGGGTCCACAGGTGGGGTCTTTGGTGTGACAAACTCATGAGGAACAATCGCAGGAGGTACAGGGATGATTGCAGAAAGTGGCTCAGGAGGCAAGTGGGTCGACTCAAAGTAAGGGACTGACTCGAAAAAGGTAACGTCGGCCGATATAAGTTAACGTTGAAGAGTAGGGGAAAAACAACAGCCTTTTTGGGACCGATGATAACTAAGAAAGACACATGAGTGAACGAGCTAAGAGTTTGTCAATACCAGGAGAGAGGTTGTGGACAAAACATGTGGACCCGAAGACACGTGGTGGAAGTGAGTGAAGAGGGGTATGGGGAAAAAGGACCGAGTGGGGTACTTGGTCATCAAGGACAGAAGAGGGCATGCGATTTATAAGATAGCACGCCGTTAAAACAGCATCCCCCAGAACCGATACGGGACATTACCATGAAGAAGAAGGGTCCGAGTGGTTTCAATGAGGTGCCGATTCTTGCGTTCGGCAACTCCATTCTGTTGAGGTGTATGGGCACAAGACGTTTGGTGAAGAGTGTCATTAGAAGCCATAAAATTTTGAAACTGGTAGGACAAATATTTCCGGGCATTATCACTACGCAAAGAGCGAATGGAAACCCCAAACTGAGTTTTTATCTCTTAATAGAATTTTTCAAATATGGAGAACAATTCAGACCTATTTTTCATAAAAAATAACCACGTACAACGTGAATAATCATCAATAAAGGTAACAAAATATCTGGACCCAAAAGTAGAAGTGGTACGAGAAGGACCCCAAACATCGGAGTGAACTAAAGCAAAAGGGGACGAAGTTTGTTTATTGACTTGATTGGAGAACTGACTACGAGTGTGTTTCCCTAGTTGACATGACTCACAATGTAAACTAGATAGCTTAGAAAGGCTGAGTACCAACTTTTGAAGTTTTGGAAGACTAGGATGACTCAACTGAGCATGTATGGTAAGGGGGGAATCCTTGGTAGAGCAGTAGAACCAGAAGTCTGGCGATACTCAAATCATCGGAGAAAATCTTTATAATTATCCGGAGAGGCCCAAAGATGATCCATGGTCTTAAGAGGATCTGTAGTATCCGTGGACGCCATGGGTCACCACAGAAAGCAGAGAACACGCCCAAAAAATGCAGATACAAGGTCGTTTGCACTAGAACGCAAGTATCTGCGGGCTCAAACGAAAAACCAACACCAGATCCGAACCGTGGAGCCAAGTCGACGCCGGCCTAAGATCCGCCAAAGAATCACGGACGCTACGCCACGCCGAATGGGCGACGGCCAACGGTTGAAAATCTGCCGGAAGTAGAGCGCGTGAGAGCGCGTGTTAGTGGTCGCCGAGGTCGGGTTTGGGTGGATGGTCGGCCTAGTGAGTTCTGGCCACGATGGTGTGGGTGGTCACGGAAGGTCGCCGGAAATAGTGGCAGCAGACGGCGGCAGCGACGTTTTAGGGGTGCAAACGACCGAAACTGAGCGCCGGAATGGGTCACGGCAGGGGAGAGGGCAAACCGGAGTTAGAACACGATTTGCTAGAAAAAATTTCTCACCGGAGGACAATGGGTCCACCGGGTAAGCACGATTCTAAGGTTACCTCTGTCGGCCTCTAGATACCATGTTAAAAGAGAGAAAACAAAGGCATGAGATTGTGAAACCATGTGTTTCAACTACACATCGGAGTCGCTTTATATATACTTAAAGTAGGGATGGCAATGGGACGGGGTGGTACCCCCGATCCCCGCCCCGCCCCCCAGGTTTCCCCCCGTCCTCGTCCCCGATCCCCGCCATGGGGAGTTTTCCTCCCCCATCCCCGTCCCCGCGGATACCCACGGGGCCCCGAAAATTTAAAAAAAAAAAAGGCAAAAAATACTAAAATTGTAGTAAAAGAAAGCAGCAGCAGCAACAGCAACAGTTTTAAAGGGTTCTGAGCATTCACTGCAAGATCGACTTCAGAGACACTAGGAGAAGATGAAATTTGAGATCTAGGGTTTAGAAGAAAACAAACGGGGCTAAGGAAGTTGTAATTTTTTTTTTTATAAACCTCTACAGCTTTACTCTTCTTCTCCAAACAACACAAAAAATTAAAAAAACAGATGAAGCAAGAAGAGGCGAGAAGAGGCAAGAAGAATCAAGATAGAAAAAAAACAAATGCGACGACGGACGACGATGCAAGAAGAAGCAAGAATCACGAGCAGAAGAAGCAGATCCGCGAGCATAAGTGAGAGGAAGCAGATCCACGATCAGGGGCCACAATAGAGGTGGAGACGGGGGCGACAGAGGCGACGCCTCGCGAGCAGATGCAGAGGTAGGGAGCAGAACTGGTGACGTGAGGCAAGGAAGCAGATCTGGCAACGCGAGGGAGAAGAACGGTGACGCACGCGAGGGAGCAGGGCTAGTTGCGGCTAGGGTTACGATTTGAATGAGGGAAGGATGAAGGAATGTGATTATGTGAATCTGATATTCTTTTTTCTTTTTCTTTTTTTGACAAAAGAATGTGATATTTTCTGATGAGTGAGATATATGTATTTGTTTTATTTACTAAAGAATTAATTATAGTTTTTAAAAGACATATAAAAAGACTAAAAAGACTAGTTATTGTAATAGATATATATGTATTTCTAGGGACATGTATGTAATATGATCAAGGGACTCACAAGGTGGGGTGTGATCCCCGTCCCCGTCCCCGAAGTGGCTGCGGGGGGATTTTCTCCCCCGTCCCCGTCCCCACGGGGAAAAATTCCCCGCCCACGGGGCTCCGATCAGGGCAATCCCCACGGGAATCCCCACCTACAGGTGTAAATTGCCATCCCTAACTTAAAGTCAATTAATACAAATAAATACAGGATATTCTACTCATAATTATACAATCCTATATAATAAATACACGATCATACTTTATTTTCAACATCTTTAAACTTTGGCACATTGGCCGATTTAAGCTCCTAATCTTTCAGAAGGCACCCTTGGGGGTCACTTGTGGAACTAACTTTGCCTTGGGATAGTTTGTCCTGGATGCCACAGATTTCCCATCTCCTTACCAGGGGGTCAAAATAATTATTTAAAACATACAAGAATAGTAGAGACAACCACATCCAAGGTTGTCAAAATCTATACTCAATATACTCCCTATATCTTAGCTTTAAATTGACACAGGTATCATCTCATTTGGAGTTCTAAAATTTGAGTTATGAATTTTCAAATTACAGGCTGTCAAGAGTTACTCTGAGACAGCAATATCCCTATTTTCGAAATTAAGCTGGCAGTGCTTAAGACCTTCTAAATTTGTGAAATTTTTACTCAATATATGCCTGTATATTAGCTTTCAATTGGCACAATTATCACCTCATTTGGTGTTCGGTAACTGGAGTTTTGAATTTTGAGTTGCAGACTGCAGAATTAATCTGAGACGGCCACAACCCTATTTTTCAAAATTAAACTGGCAGGGATTAAGACCTCCTAAATTCCTCCCTGTATCTAGCTTTCAATTGGCACAAGTCGTCTCATTTTGAATTCTACAATTTCAGTTATGATTTTTTAATTACAAGCTGCCAGGATTAATCTAATACAGCCATATATCCTTTTGGTCATTAGAGCGATGCACATGAGTGTTATATTTTTTGGGTCCCTTTTGGTTGACTGGTTGATTAGATTTGGATAGTGATGTCTGAACAATCCCTCCTAGTTGCTATGGTGAAACCCAATATTGTAAATAATTAGAGTAAATAGTAAATATTTACCTTTTGTACTGTAACCTAGTTTAGTTATTCGGTCCATTGTTCAGGCCCATTAGGTTAAGTCTAGCGTAGTCTATATAATAACATTAGTGTGTGTATTCAAAGTTAAGTTAATGAAATATTATTCAGATATATTTTCTACATGGTATCACGAGCTCTCGTTCTTGAGGGCCTGCTTCAAGATAAACCCTAGCCGCCACCTTTATTGTGGTGGTTGTTTTTTTCCTCACGACCCATCATAGCCTTCGCTTGGTCGCTTTTGCGCTTTTTTTTTTTGGATTGCAGCCGTACTGTTCTAAACACACTGCCATCGTCTGTTTGCTTTCTTTCCGCATCATTTATTGCCGATCTGGTCTCACCACCCACACCATCAGCCTCGCACAGGAATTCCGAGCCAGGCCCCACAAACCGCGCCGCCGTCCGACCACCCACGCGCCGCCACCGTCAGTTCACCTCACGGGCGCGTGTGGCTCACACGCCGCCATCCAGACCTCCGTTCGATGCCGTTTTTCAACAGTAGCATCCCCGGCACCTCCTCTTTCCGTTTTGGGGGTCCACTCTCCGATCCGAGAACTTTCATTTTTGTGGGTTATTTGACGTTCATTCGTTCGTTGCCCTGTTTTTTACTACGTCTGATCTGTTGTTATGGAAGGGACTGAATCGCTCGTAATCCTCCACCACCGCCTCCTCCTCCTCCTCTTGTGGACTCGCCAAATTTGATGAATTCTAATGCCCTACCAACGCCGCATCCCGCTTATCGCCAATGGGAAGAACTACTTCAATCGGGCCCAATTTATGCGCACGAATCAAGCGGTCGTGGGCAAATTGAATCATATTGAAGCGGACTCTCTTCCCGCCATCGATCCTGGATTCCCTACTTGGGACAATGAAGACTCTCTCATTATGTCCTGGATGTGGAACAAAGATGATTCCGCAGATCGGGAATTATATGTTTCTTGCCATCGCCAGAGAAATTTGGGATAGCCTCAAGAAGACGTACTCCAAGAAAATGACCTCTCTCGCTCGCTTTGATTTGAAGAGCAGGATCTTCAATACTAAACAGGGAAATATACATCTCGATTACTTTGCCATTATGAAAGGGTTCGGATCGAGTTGGATCAATATCGACTCTCAAGATGGAGACTCCCAATGACACGCTTGCTTTGAATACTTGCATTGAAACCGATCGGATTTTTGAGTTCTTGGTCGGGTCAACAGTGAGTATGACCTGCTCGACTACAGATTTTGGGCAAGGACGCCTTCCTTCTCTTGATGAAGTGTTCTATATTGTGCGAGGTGAAGAGAGTCGTCAAGTGTCATGCTAGGTCCCAAACCTTCAAGGATCTGCATTAGTTGCCAAGAAGACAGTGCAAACAAGGATCATCCAAGCCTGGGAGGGAGGACCGCCATCGTGAACACCGTAAGAAGCCAGGCACACAAAGGACAGATGTTTTAGATCGCTGGGAAAGACAATGTCCTTAACCGTATTGGAGGTCTCAAAGGTACTCAAGCACATGTGGTAGCATCTACTCCCACACTTGCTCCTCTATCTGGTCCAATCGCACCTTTCCTCGGGCGCCAAGACTTGGACCGCTTGCAGAGCCTCCTCGACTCTTTGGCGTAAGCCTTCTAGTTCTAGTTCACGACAATGACCGGTAAGTGCTCTATGTTCTCGATCGCTTATCGCCTCGTACTATTCCTAAGGATGCATGGATTCTCGACTCGTGCTATCGACCATATGACCTTTAACTCTATATTGTTTTCCACTTATAACCCTCATTCAAGCATTCCCTATATTACTGTTGCAGATGGTTCTCACACTCCTGTTATAGGTTTTGGAGATATTAATCTCCACACCCCTTTCTATTTGAGAAGTGTGCTTTATGCTCCTGGACTCTCAAATAACTTAATTTCTATTCGCAAACTTACTCAGGATATGAACTGCACAAAGAACTTTTTCTCCTACTCATTGTCTTTTTCAGGATCTTACCACGGGAGGGCGATTGGAGTTGCTAAGGAACAGGGAGGGTTATACTTTCTATCTCACAAGAGAATGGTCTCAAGGTGTTGTCTTCCTCCGCCCAGCCTCACCATACTTCCTCTCAAGTTTGGCTTCAAAGATAAGCGTCTAGGACATCCTCCATTTTCCTTACTTAAAACTATGTTTCCACTTTGTTTTTACAAGAGTCTGTTGAGTCTTTTAAGTGTGATGTTTGTCAATTTTCCAAACACAAACGTGTGTCTTTTCCTTCTAGTTATAATAGAAGTCTTGAACTTTTTGATCTTATTCATTCTCGATGTTCGGGGGCTGCCTCGCTTTCTAATATTTCAAAGCGATGGTTTGTTACTTTTATTGATGATTGTACTCGCGTTAGTTGGCTATTCTTAATGAAAGATAAATCAAGTATCTCGCTTGTTCATTCAATTCTATCACATGATAAAAACTCAATTTGACAAATGCATTAAAAGACTACGATTGATAATGGTCGAGAATATGTCAACCAATCTCTTTCTTCATTTATTAGTAAAAATGGTATTCTTCATGAACTAACGTGCTGATACTCCACAACAAAATGGAGTTGCAGAAGAAAAACCGCCACTTACTGAGGTTGCTCGTGCCCTTCTCTTCCAAACATCAGCCCAAACTCGTATTGGGAGAAGCGCTTTGATCGCCGCTTATCTCATCAATCGGATTCCATCCCGTGTTCTAGGTAATCTCACCTGCTCAGCCTATGTTATCTTTTACCCGCCTCGCTCCTATCATGCAGAGTCTAGAGTCCCGAATTTTCGGTTGTGTTGCATTTGTTCATATCCACAAGCAAAGATCGCAATAAGTTGGATTCGCGGTCGCTCGATGCATCTTCGGGGCTGCGCGCTAACAAACGGGGATACAAGTGTTACCATCCTTCCAAATAGAACACTTTGTCTCTATGGACGCCACTTTCCATGAACATGTCCCGTTCTTCACTCGTCCTCAGCTTCAGGGGGAGAATAGTAGTGATTTGGAATCTGATTCCGAGTTTCTTCTCCTTGGTCCGTGACACCCTGAGTCACCATCTTTGTCAGTTGATCCTCCCGAGTCTGCTGTTTCGAAGTCTCCTATCCTCGAGTCTCCCGTCATTGCTCCCGAAGTAACTACCTCCCGAGTCTCCAGTTGTTTCTGAGTCACCTGTTATTGTTTCTCCTTTACCTTCTATTTTGCAGGAAACAGCACCTTCAGCACCAGCAAAGACAAAGGCTAGTGAGCCAACTTTGACATATCAGAGGAGAGGAAAACCCGACCTGGTCCAGAAACAACCCCAACCGTCTGAGCCGGAGGTAAGTACTGAAAATAAGCCTTTTGCTTCTGATTCTTCTATTCCCGATACACTTGATCTTGATTCAGTTGACCTACCTATTGCCTTGAGAAAAGGGAAAAGGTCGTGTGCCAAATACCCTATTTCTCAATTTGTTTCATCTAACCATGTTTCCCCGCAGCATAAGGCTTTTATGACAAATAGCTTTACTCAGAAGAATCCTCAGATCTCATTAAAGAGGCACTTAAAGATGAAAATTGGATCAAAGCCATGAATGAGGAAATGAAAGCCCTTGAAAAGAATAGAACTTGGGAGATAGTTGAGAAGCCAAGAGGCAAGAAGCTTGATTGAGTTGCAGTGGATTTGTCTTGTCAAGTACAAATCGATGGTACTCTTGATCGATATAAGGCCGATTAGTAGCAAAGGGGTACACCTGCACTTATGGCATTGATTATGAGGAGACATTTGCACGGTAGCTAAGATGAACATTGTCCGTATCTTACTATCTCTCACGCCATTCTCGGGTGGGAACTTAATCAGTTTGATGTTAAAAATGCATTCTTGCATGGAAATTTAGAGGAGGAAGTGTATATGGACATCCCACCGGGATTTGATCCAACCCTTGGGATTAATAAGGTGTGTAAATTGAAAAAGGCCTTGTATGGGCTAAAACAGTCTCTCCGGGCATGGTTTGGAAGATTTACAAAGGCTATGTTGGGTCTTGGTTACAAACAGAGTCAAGGAGATCATACCCTCTTCTTCAAACATTCACATGGAGGAAAACTAACAATACTTCTTGTTTATGTTGATGATATTATTGTTACAGGGAATGACTTGGTTGAGAGACAACTCCTCAAGAAGAAATTATCTGCAGAGTTCGAGATGAAAGATCTGGGAACTCTCAAGTATTTCCTTGGGATTGAGGTAGCTTACTCAAAACAAGGAATTTTTATCTCTCGAGAAAATATGTTCTTGATCTTCCGCAGAAACCGCAAGCTTGGGTGTAAACTGCAGGTGTTCCCACAGAGCAAAATCATAAAATGAGCAATCAAGAGGAGAGTGCTAGAGTCGACAAGCCTCGATCGAGAGATTAGTGGGGAAGCTAATTTACTTGGCACACACTAGACCTGATTTAGCTTATCCAGTAAGCGTAGTCAGCCAGGTTATGCATGATCCGAGGAGGAGGCACTTGCAGGCAGGAGAGCGGATTTTGCAAATACCTTAAAGCGACTCGGGAAGAGGTCTCTTGTTCAAAAGAGGCTAAGATCGACATTGGAAGCGTATACTGATGCAGATTATGCAGGCTCAGTGAGTGATAGAAGGTCCACTTCTGGCTACTGCACATTCTTTTGTGGTAATCTTGTTACATGGAGGAGTAAAAAGCAAAATGTAGTGGCCAGATCAAGTGCTGAGGCAGAATTCAGAGCAATGGCTCATGGAATTTGTGAGCTATTGTGGATGAAGATTATACTTGATGATTTGAAGGTGAATTAAGAAGGCTCAATGAGGTTGTTTTGTGATAATAAATCAGTAATCAACATTGCTCATAATCCTGTACAACATGACAGGACCAAACACATTGAGATAGACAGACACTTTATAAAGGAGAAGCTAGATTGTGGACTGATAACAACGTCCTACATTCCTACCGACACCAACTAGCAGATGTGCTTACAAAGGGGCTATCTACGATCGATTCCGCTAACTTACTTGCAAGCTAGGAATGATTGATATCCACTCACCACTTGAGGGGAGTATTGTAAATAATTAGAGTAAATAGTAAATATTTACCTTTTGTATCAGAACCCGCTTTAGTTATTCGGTCCATTGTTCAGGCCCATTAGGTTAAGTCTAGCGTAGTCTATATAATAACATTAGTGTGTGTATTCAAAGTTAAGTTAATGAAATATTATTCAGATATATTTTCTACACCCAACATTGCCTCTAATCAAGAATGAAATTTAAACGCTGACATTCTGTTTGGTGTAATGTTTGGGTAAGAGAAGCGCCCAGTACAAGAACGCTCATAACAAAAATGATGAGTTGACCATCTTGCAAATACATTAGCTTTTTAATGTGGTATAATCACAACCATTCAATTTTTTATGTATATGTGAAACATTGTCTAACTCTGGTCCACTGTTGACGACCTATGGAAGTTGTCTACAGTAGAAGCCGCCATAAAACAATGTGTTGTCACCCAACAGCCTTAGAGAGTTCATGAGATGGTTTCCAAACTTCTGTAACGAAGTGGTCTACAGCTCAATCTTTGCTGCCCCCATTATAATTGTTTTACAAAAATTGTTGAATTTAAGTGCCCCATGTGTTTGACCATCACTTGCTGTGTGCCCCGTAAGGGAGTATTGCATACCATCGATTTGATTACATATAATGACAGCTGAACTTGGTATAAGAAAGTGTGATGCTTACTTAACTAGCATATACCTAGAATCTTTACCTGTGCAGTTTTGGTTGATTTTTGTTTTTTGCATCTCCACTAGTTTTTCTATTCCTGCTTTCCCATTAAAAAAAAAAAAAAAATCGATTCCTGCTTTGCAGGTATTGTTTTTGTTTTTTTCATCATCATATTCATGTGAATACTTTCTATGTATATTAAGTGAGTTGCACTCACCTATGTTGTTTACAGGGACTCACTGGTCTTCTTCAGTCACCTATAAGAGGAGCTGAGAAGCATGGTCTTCCAGGTGTCCTCTCAGGTGAATCGATGTGAATGAATTGTTTTGATCTCTTCCTTATAAATTTGAAGCAACTTCAAGAACTGCCATTGGCAACTGTTGTCGGAGATGGACCTATTTTTTACTTGTATACTGATTGTGCTTTCTATTTGGAATTTCTTTAATGCAGGAGTTGCTTTAGGGATTACAGGACTTGTGGCAAAACCTGCAGCAAGTATACTGGAAGTTACTGGCAAAACTGCACTCAGTATTAGAAACCGTAGCAAACCCAATCAATTAAGTTCTCGGCGCTTTAGGGTCCGGCTTCCGAGGCAACTTTCCCATGAATTTCCTTTGAGATCTTATTCATGGGAAGCAGCAGTTGGAGCATCTGTCCTAATCGAGGCTGATGATGGCTTAAAGTTCAAAGATGAAAAGTTAGTGGCTTGCAAAGCCCTTAAAGAAGCTGGGAAGTTTGTTGTCTTAACAGAGAGATTTGTAATGATTGTTTTCAGTCCAAGTTTAATAAACTTGGGCAAACCTGAATTTTGCGGCATCCCTGCTGATTTGGAGTGGATAATTGAATGGGAGATTGGGTTGGAGAGTATAATACATGCTGACAGTGCTCAAGGGGTTGTACACATTGTTGGTAGTAGACCAGACTCCTCGTTTATGCAAAATCAGCATTCTCCCAAGAGAGGCAGTGGCAGCAGAACCAAAGCTGTGCGTTGGAACCATTGTCCAACTCATCTTCCACTTCCTCAAACAAACATAGAAATGACATGCGAGGAAGACGCAGCCAACTTGTTACAGATTTTACTGTCTGCTATAGAGAAAGGGAAAGGTAAAGCTTGGGACTGTGGGCGGATCTTGCATCGAGCTAATTTGAAGATGAAGTAGGCTGCAGTTTTATATAGTTTCTACAGTACAATGTGAATCAGAGTGGGATATAATAAATTAGAATTACCAAACCTTCAAGCTATGGCGACAAAAAAAGGAAAATAAAAAGCTCATCAATATATATTTCCATTTCTTTGCAGTTCTAGCTTGACTTGTAATGCTTTAGTCAGGATAACTAGTCAGTGCTATTTTTTGATCTTTTTCCTTATACCTTCTAGGGCCATAATGCTTGTATCTTGTACATTATGTATATTCCCGTTGTTGTGTCATTTTGGGGATGTTAGTATCAGAAAAATTTAATGGGTTTCTTTCTTTACTTTTGTTGCTTAATTGTTTTTTGTTCATGTGTAATTTTGTTCAAAGTAACTATATTAAGTTGTTATATATATATATATATATATATATATATATATATATATATATATATATATAAAAGGAAATATTACTTCGGTAATGCAAATATCATGTGTTCATTAGGTTTTTTTTTTTTTCGGTAACAAGTGTTCATTAGTTATTTTACGTCGTAATAGATACTCGTAAAATGAAAAATAAAGATTTAAATAGATAAATAATAAAATTCCGATGGAAGACTAATGTTCAGAGGAGTGTGACTACGAAAAAATATTACTTCGGTAATGCAAATATCATGTGTTCATTAGGTTTTTTTTTTTTCGGTAACAAGTGTTCATTAGTTATTTTACGTCGTAATAGATACTCGTAAAATGAAAAATAAAGATTTAAATAGATAAATAATAAAATTCCGATGGAAGACTAATGTTCAGAGGAGTGTGACTACGAAAAATTAGAATTAAGTGCAACATTCATCGAAGACATTACACATCACATTATTTGATTATTTATATATAAAGAATTTTCACATGGGCACGTATTCATCACTCATTATTTTATATTAAATATTGAATAAATAGTAAAAGGAAGTTCAAGTTGGGATGTAAATTGATTCGAATATACGTAATTGTAAAAGTTAAATTTTATATTGTCCACAGGGTGCTAGCTCAGTGGTAGGAGCTTGATTTTGTAACCTCGAGAGACATGGTTTAAATCTCCTTGGGAACAGTTGTAACATGACCATTAGTATTACTGAAATAATAATATATCCCATTTTTTTGCCCCTTAAAAAAAAGTTAATTTTATATTCATCGAATAAGTTTGCTCATAGTCTCGCACCTAGACTTAGATATAGTTACTAGTACCATAGTTCTTATGCTTATATGATACTTTAAATATTTATAATTAAATTTTAAAATAATTTTAAATGCTTAAGTTTTGGTTCTGAATTCTTGACTCCTCTTAATTCTTACAACTGTTTGATTTTGTGGGCACTGAGTGAGTATATGGCAAAATATCTCCCATGCTCTAATGACCCTTAGCATCATCACCAATTCTTATTAATCCGTTCATGTTCATCTTGGTGTTTTATGATATCAAGTTTCAGGTATTTGTATTATTCTTAGTTGGGTGTTTGATGATATTGATTAGAGTTTTTTGAGTATTTGTTAAGGATTTCTTGATGGTGTGGATCATATTTATTTAACAGGCAAGGAGTTGATTTCGCTTTTAAGGAACGGATATCTTCAAATATTTGGTTTTTATCACTCTTTCCTATTATAGCTTGCTACACTGGGAAACCTCTGCCCTGAACTTGTAGGGGAAGTTGTGGCTTGTGTGAACTCTTTAAGGCTTAGCTCTATTTGGTAAAGGGAAATGCTGAACGTCCCGAAATGTTAAATCACGAATAGATCAAGAATGACGTGTAATCCACAGTATTTCAGTTTCTCTCTCTCTTAATTATCAATTAGTACCAAAGCAGAGGAAATCTTGGCATACACCGTCCCCAACTCCAACCAAAGCAAACCAACCTTATCTTCTACATCCAACACCATTTCATCGACAATGGCAGCCACCGTTGCCGGAAAAATATTCATCACTTTGCATATTTTTTGCTATAACACGATGGCTGCACAGTTCTACCATTGATTACATCATACATTTACACAATGCAAAAGCATGTATACCATTAATTGTTTATCTGAATTTATGATACCAACCCAAACTACATATCCAACTAATAAATCAAACATCGTTGGCCAACCTGGATTCAAGGTTTTAATAAGTGAAAACAAAAGACCATAAGGTGGGAAAAAGAAAAAGGCATGGTGGGTTTCTCTCTTAAAAACAGTTTGGGGTGGGAGTGTTGCCTTTAGTTTGGTGGCACCAAAACAGAGTAAGTGAAGAGCAGCGAAATTAGTGGAGTGGAGAGTAGGGAAACGGTTTCTCACACAGCAATGTATTTTTTATTTTTATTTTTCTTTTTAAAATAGTTTTATAGAAAAGAAGAACTCCACTACCCAGTTCAGGAAATTCGCGAGGAAATTATATCGTGACATATAGCGAAGCTCTTTGGTAAAAAGTAGTGGATAACGTATAAACTAGCTGATAGCGGATAAGTAGTTGATAGCGAATGGGTTATAGCGGATAAGTTAGCAAATTAAATTTAAAGTGTTTGGTAAAATTAACGGTTGAACTAACTGATAAATATAATATAACTTAAATAGACAATTTTAATTAATGCTTAAAAGTGAAAGAGAGACTACAAACATTAATAATTTCATATTTCAATTAATGGAGGATAAACGAGGAATTTAATTAAACTAATAAGGGTTAAAATGAGATAATACAAGCTATAAGCTCAAACGCTATGAGCTGGTGGGCCAAGAGTGATGCTCCTCGTAATCCTCATCCAAATGGTAGGATACAATGTCAATAAAATGTTCCATAATCCATGCCTGTAATAGAAAATCAAAGTATTAAATGCAATGATAACTAATATCAATATAGTAAAGTCTACAACTAAGCAATTGTTTCAACGGGTTACTCACATGTAGGAGAGACATGTATCCTGCCACGTGCTTTGTCTTTGCCAAGCTAGTGTCAGACAGCTGAGCGTACAAGTATGCAAGGGAAGTAGCACCCCATGCATACTGGCTGATAGCCCCATTGCCACTGAAGTACCGCAAGTATACCACGTCAACATGGGTCGCACTCTTGTCGGTAAATTGGTGGTGCCCACCAACAACAAGAGGTACGCCGTGATGGCATACTCCCAGTAAACATCCCTATTTGGGTCGCCAACCTCCAAGGCATTGTCAGTGGCTACAGATCACGGTAGGCTCCCTCAAGTCAGCTGAACCGCACACATGCGCCTCTCGTGATCTCACTCTCCAATTAAAAACATCATGGATGCTGCCAATGAGCTGCTCCAGCATCTGGATCCCCCTCAGGTCTATTGAGTTAGTGTGCCCCAACAGCGTGCCGGTGATGGGCAGATGCAGTACACAGGACACTCGTCCAGCGAGATCGTCATCTCACCCCCAGGAACGTGGAAGCTGCTGGTTTCCTTATGCTACCTCACTGCAAATGCTGACAGGAAACCATGGTTTATAGTGTTGCAGCTGGTACGCACAAGGGGCTCCAGCCCGGACTCTACAATAGCCTGCCTGAGCCACTCGTACTCGACGCTCTTTGGAATATTTGGTACCTTCCGACCATGGCCGATACACTTTAGCACATCGTGACCCTACAAAACACACAAATTTGTACCAAAAATTAAACCAAAATATATATATTAATCAAATTTGTACCACATAGGGACTACCTCGTCGTCCAGAAAGGATGCCAGAAGAGACATATCCTGGGGGCGTATATGATGCAGGTGGTGGAACCTCTGCTACTGCCACCTGCGTAGCCACCGGTGAACGTGACAAAAGCACAAAAAAGGGGGTTTGAATTGGGTTTTAAAAATACTTATGTTTTTGAAAACCTTTTCAAAACACTCTTAAACAAAAATAACAATGAGAACAAGTAAAGAGAAGAGAGAAGAGGACACGGTGATTTATACTGGTTCACTATCGTCTGATAGCTACGTCTAGTCCCTTCACTACACTGAAGGATTTCTCCACTATAATCAACTGATTACACTTAAGAGTATACTACTGTCAAATTGGCTATACTCTCAACTTCTTAGAAGGACTTAGTACATTCAAGCCTCTAAAGAATACAGCCACTACTGGGCTAAATACAAAAGTTCAAAAACACTTTGAAATAATAACAATAACTCTCAGCAGAGAGGATTTACAATGAAAAGCTTTAAGCACAAGGATAGCTTTCTAACTAAAAGAATAAAACGATTAAGTGCTTGTTCACTTGGTCTCAAAGACTTGGAATAATTTCTTAGTTGCTCACTGTCTCGTAAGAATAAATCAATTCGTTTGTAAGTGTTAACCTTCTTCAGCGAACTGAGTATGGTATATATAGCTTGGGTTCCAAATAGTATCGTTGTGACCTAACAGCTCTTTCACCAATGGACAAAACTTGAGATCCGCTTTTTGTAGCTTTTAGCGAGCCATGTCACTTTCAATCTGCTCCTGTACACTGACACAGCACACAAATGTAATATCTTGTCCCTTGTGATCCTTTTTGAATTTGAGACACTTTCAGAGAAAGACATATATGATGATTATATATGTTGACATTCTCTTTAGTCTTTGATTCCTCGTACATTAAAATACTCATCAATGAGGATCATTTAATACTTGAAATAGCCTTTAATGCTTCACTCAGTCTGGTTTCCAACCAGAGGCATCTTTCTACCAGATGATGTTTGTCACTGAGGTACTCTGCTTCCCAGAGTAAGCTTGGATCAGAGGGAAGTTCTTCAACGTAGTTTCTCTTGGCTTTTCAAATACCAGAGTCTTATAGTACCATACGCAGGGTTCCAACATTGTAGTCTTACCACAGCATGGTCTACTAGATGGTTGACTACCAAAGTTTCTTACTAGAGCATTGACTACCAGAACACGATCTTTAGAGTGAGGCTATAAGACGCTGACATCATCAGCACTTACCAGATGTTCAATGCCAGACTCAGAGGAGTGGACCAGAGGGTGAAATACGCACAGAGGCACAGCTTTCTGACACAATTCTATCTGATGAATAGTGACTTACTTACTCACTAAGTTCTGCACACTAACAACGTACATATCAAAGGATAAATTGTTCTTTTCATTATTTGTTATCATCAAAACAATTAAGGGTCATTGTTTCTGAATCCACTTGATTGCAACAATCTCCCCCTTTTTGATGATGACAAACACATAGATTGATGAACAATTTTTCATTAGAAAAATATTTACTTGAGAGAATTTCAGAGGCTCCTCCTGAATTAAGCACATATAAATATTTTCTAAGTGCAGTAATCACATCAGATGCATGCTTATACATATAGTGTATCAGAGCATACATTCTAATATAGTGTATCAGAGCATAGAATATAAGCATTCATTCCAATATTATGTATTAGAGCATACCAAATATAATGTATTAGATCATACAATGCAATGCACGGTGTTTAATTCATTTTAACACTTGGTTGATACATTAAGTCATCAATTACTCTCCATATACTTCTATATTTTCTTCTCCCCTTTTTGTCATCAGACAAAAAGGTTAAAGTAATAAAGAACATCATTGTCAAAAATAAAACAGAGTATATAAAAGATAAAGTTTAAAACAGAATAGGCACCAAACAGTAATTTTGTCATTAATCAAAATTGTACCAAAATTGCACAAGTTTGTAACTAAAATTAAAAACAAGTACAAGGCTAAAATCTGAAAAATAAATCCTAAAGGCAAGCTAAGGCTTGTTCAATTTCTCCAAAATCATCTTAAGCAAATCAGCAACCTCATCATGCTTCCTGCTTGATGAGACCATGAACTGCCTAAATTCTCTGTTGTCTTCAAGCAACCTATCCAAGACAACCCGTGGAACAAAAATGTTGTCAGACTGGCTGGAAGAAGCAGAGGCAGAGGCTTGAGCAACCATAGCAATAGATGCAGAAGGAGGAGTTGTAGGTTCTGGTGTAGGTGGAGGTACAGGTTATGGTTCCCAAACTGCTGGAGTTTTACTTAGAGGCTTTTTCCAAGCAGGTGTAGCCAGAATTCTCCTTGTTAGCTGAAGTTGTTTCTCCTTGTGACTCTCAAACCAGCTAATCACATTATACCATTTAGCAAAGAAGGCTTCCTGAGCCAGCAAAGTTCTAACAGCCAAGGCACAGTTTTCTTCAATTCCTTGGTCTATGTCAAGCTGTTTCTGCTGTGGGGCCATACACCTCTCAAAGGTAGGAAAATTGTGATGGTTTGGCAGAGGTAGTGATAAGTTTGGGCCACGGTACAGAGGAATAGCTTGAGGTTCGCTTGAAGAAGCAATGGCTTGGGTTTGGTTTTGGGTAGCAAATGGTGATTGTGTTTGAGTTTCAGAAGGTGAAGTAATGATGGGGCTTGAAGGAATAGGTGGGGTAGAGTGTGAACCTGGAGTAGGGGATTCAGATTCAAGGTTTTGAACAACCTCAGAGGCAATTTTAAAAGTAATGACAATGTCATCTTCTAGAATTGGATCTATTGTATGTTCGGGTTCAGTGTGGTGTGGTGATGGTGGAGGTGTTGAAATTTGTTGGGTAAAGGGTGGTGGAGTAGGTTTAAAAGTGGCTAACGGCTGAATGTCAAGAATAGTATCAGAGCCAGGTACAGAGTTCTGGGTTTCCTGGATGATAGGTTTTGTGACAGTTTCTGGTTGTGTTGGGAGATTAAGGTTAGGTTATGGTTGAGGTTGAGGTCGAGGAGTAGGTTTAGGTTGTCGTGGAGGAATGGAATCAGTTGGTTGTGGAAGGCAAACAGAAATAGGTTCAATTATAGGAAATGAGATATTTGTTCTCATTCTATGTCTTTGTCTTAGGGGCACATCATCTTCTGTTTCATCAGATGATGAGTCAGAAGGCAATGGGGTAGAGAGGAAAAGGTTGGTTTAGAAGGTTGAACAGGTTTAGGAGGTTGGGTTTCCCTAGAGGAATCAGTAGAACCAACTGCATAAACAGACTCATATCACTACAACATAAAACGAAATAGATAGCGCTTATTTTTTGCCTTTGCTAGCGCTTAAAAACGCTACCTATTCAGCCTCTAGTGATCATGGTTCGAAAAGACAGCGTTTTAAAAGCGCTAGTGAAAACTGGAATCGCTAGCGCTTCCTTGAGAAAGCGCTATCTATTTCTGATAATAGATAGTGCTTTTTCAAGAAAGCGCTATCTATTCTCAGTGAATAGATAGTGCTTTCTCAAGGAAGCGCTAGCTATTCTCCTCTTTTTTTTTTTACAGTAACAATATAAATATTATAACATAAGTAGCTGTATAACAAATGTTTCAAATATAAAAATCATAAATTACATTAAATTCACAACAAATAATAATTTTGACACAAACCATAACATGCCAAATGCAAGATGCGGGTAGCATTTCGTATCAATGATACATGTATAAAAAGTGGTAATTACAAGGGAGAGTTAGCACAGGTACTCATGCAGTACCTGTGTTAAGTCCTCGTTGTAATTACCACTCTTTTATATCACAGTGGTATAAATATTTCAGAATTAATTACCTGCACAGGTACTCATGCAGTACCCTTGTAAGTCCCCCTGAGTTGATTAAGTTTGTCCCTCCACAAAGCTGGAGTTACATCTTCATCATCATCTATATATGTTTCATATCCATTTGCTTTTTATGCTCAGCATTTTTAGAATGCAGTTATTCCTTTATTCTGGATTTTAATTAAAATAGGAATAACTGCATTCTAAAAATGTTGAGCATAAAAAGCAAATGGATATGAAACATATATAGATGATGATGATGATGATGAAGATGTAACTCCAGCTTTGTGGAGGGACACACTTAATCAACTCAGGGTTATGGATATGGGAAGAGTATATAAAGGATCCAGATTGATATCCATTCCAAGTTGTGTCATGATTTGATATGTACCTGTGACCACAAGAAGTAGTAGGGCTATTTATACTATTCTAAGAGGGCTATCAAAATACAGAAAAATCTAGAATCATTTAAAGCATTTAGTGATTACAAGAAAATTCTGGAAATGGTTCAAAGTAAGTGGTGGACGGTGCATTTAAGTGGACGGTGGGGGTGGACGGTGCATTTAGTTGGATGATGCATTCATGGTGCTTGGGCTTGATGGGAGTTTGGAAAGTAGATGGATTTCTGTATCAGTTGCATTCCAAGAAAATAATGAAAATAAGAAAGTTGAATCCATCTCCAAAGTGTCTAAACCAAAACATGCAAGTATATAAACATGCAAGTATATAGTAAAATGAAACAAGGATATAAACATGCAAGTATATAAAGATTCAAAGATGTGCTACCTACATATCAAAACATCAACAAAATAGTTTCCCACTCAATCTATAATTTGACAGTCCATTAAACACTAAAATTAACAGTGGTAGAAACATTTCAGTAGCAACCTATATCAATAAACCAATCAAAATCCCCAGTACTGAAGCTACCTCATTTATATCACAGTGTTCTGCCCTGAGTTGATTAAGTTTATCCCTCCACAAAGCTGGAGTTACATCTTCTTCATCGTCTATGTGCTGCAACATACTCAGTGATACTTTTAGTTGCTAAGTCTCCGATTCCAGCTTTTGTTTCGTATCCATTTGCTTTTTATACTCAGCATTTTTAGAATGCTAAGCATAAAAAGCAAATGGATATGAAACAAATTTGGATACCTCTACAAATAACACCATCCACTAGAAATAAAAGGCGGGGGTTTCGAGGAGGACCCTGCTACGGAAGAACAGAGTGAATGCTTATCACCTGCCTATCTCATGAAATATAGGCAATTGTGTCTTGTTGTCTAAAACATGAACATATTTTTGTAAAATTCTAACAGTTTTAGCCAACAAGACACAATTCCTATATTTCATTAAGCCTTCAAAGCTGCATTGTTTCTCTTGGGTTAGGGTTGATAGAAAAAAAAAAGGAGGAGAAGAGAGGAAGAGGGAGTGGCTGTCACGGCCATCTCCTAGGTTAGGGTTTAATGATGGAGGGATGAAGGAAAGAGAGAAAAATAGAGAGGAGGGAGGATCCAAAAATGGAGGAGAGAATGGGGAGAGTGGCTCTAGATTCAGGGGACCCAATTTGCAAATGGGCGATGAGGTTTCTGGATTAGGATCGAACGGCCTCTCTTTTGGAAAAGGCAGGGGTTTCGAGGAGGACATCGCAGTCGGTGAGATGGTGGTCAAGGGTGGCGAGGAGGGAGTCGAGGAGGCTTTGGGGAGTGGGACTGTTGAGCAAGGGAAGTGGCGTCGTGGAGGGTGTGGGAGATGGAGCGGAGGAGGTCGAGGGAGAGATGGCGTGGGAGGGAAGAGATTAAAAGGGAACGCGTGGGAGGAAATAAGGTTTCAGAGTGAGAGAAAGCAAATTAATGAGGGAACGCGTGGGAAGGAAGGTTAAAATCAAGTGATCAGGTAAGGATATTAGCTAGCACTTCCTTAGAGAAGCGCTAGCGAAGGCCAGTCATAGAATTCTAGATAGTGCTTCCCTAGGGAAGCGCTAGTGAAGATCAGATAATTGATAACACTTCCTGAAGGAAGCGCTGGCGATATCCTTATGGGTATTTTTAGTAGCGTTTCACCGAAGAAGCGTTGTCTATTTGTTCGTTTTAAGTAGCGCTTATTCTAGAAAACGCTAGTAAAGGCCCACACATATTTTTAGCCAGTGCTTTTAGAAAGAAGCGTTGTTTAAGGTGGCGCCATTTTTTTTAATAATTTATTGTAGTGTATAATCTAACAGCATCATCAAGTGCCTCTGTTTTCTTTGCTGGTACTTCACTAAGCTTGATTATTCTTTTCCTCTTTGCAGTAGAAGGAGCAGCAGAGGGAATAGTTGAACCAGAGGCAGCAGGAATAGTAGCACCAGAGGCAGCAGTTGCAGAGGCTTGCTCCTGAAGCCTTTTTGCTCTAAGTTCATTATGGTATTGATTGCACTCTTGCATAGTCTTGTGAATCATTTCTGATATTTTAACTTTCTTTTTATTTCTGCTCTTCAGTTAGCAATGAAGGCATGCAGGTAGGTCTCACTGGAGGAACCAGTGGAGGTCCTTGAGAAGAAGTAGAGATCCCAGCAGCACTCCTGGTAGTCCTCTTAGTAGGCACAAAGGGTTCAGCATCAGAAGACTTCACCCATTTTCCTTTCTTTTTAGTTGCTGCTTCAACTTCCTTTGTAGCTTGAGCAATCAACTCAGATGATAATTACTTCATCTTCTTTAGGTTGTTGCTGTCAAAGATTTGAGTCAGACACATTTGAAGCATAACGCCAGCTTCTTGAGTGTTTAGAGCTTAAAGATGCTTGATAATGCCTTGTTCTTCCGGAATCGCTGAAATAACCCTTCCATAGGGTATATTTCTGTTTTGCCCTTTCTTGGAGAAGATAATGGCTCTTCTCAGGAAATTGAAGATAATGCTTGGCAGATTGAGAGTAGTCTTGAGGTCGTAATGCCACATTACGAACTTGTGATCTGAGCTCACAAAGTCCACCAAGCCAGCCTTGGGCATAATGTTGCTCTTGATTATCTTGAAGAGCACCCGAAAGTAATTCTTCATATCAATAGCCTTCGTGGCATTTAGCTTCTCAAAAATGTGTTCATTAATCACAGAGATTCCACCATAAGCATTTCCCCAATTCTCAATAATCTCTGTTCCGAATTAGGGCATTTGATGATTTGAACAATCAAATCCTTTGTTATCACGATCAGCCTTCCTTGAACGTGACTATAGATGGTATCGCTTGCAATCCATGCAAACCTCTAGAATTCTTTAACAAGTTCTGAGTAGATGTCTCTGGATTCAACATAGAAATACTCAATCCAACCCATATCAGTGAAGGGGATTCTGAAGTCGTAATAATTTTTAGCCAGTTCTTGAAGATCAACCCTTGCTTCACACAGAACCGCGAGATCCTTTGGGTCAATATCCAAGGTGGGTGCGAGGGCAGCAACCACTTGCTGTTGTTTTTGTTGAGCGGCCATTGCAGAGAGTTGCAGAGAGAACATAGACAGAAGAAGAAGACAGAATGTGAAGGGGGCTTAGGGTTCAAAGAGTGAGACTTCTGATAGAGATAGTGTGGGTAGTGGGTGAGTAAAGTGAGTGAGTGGGTATAAACGTGTTTCAGAAGGTAAACCGCCTTTATCAGTTTTCAAAATAAAATTAAAAGAATTATTAAAATTGTCGTTTTAAAAATGAAACGCGTCAAACACTGTGTTAAAGAGGCGCAATAAAACTGCCATCGGGTAGTAAAAGCAATAATGACTCAGTGAAGAGTAATTCTCATACAAATTCTCATACACTAACATATCAACCAGTCTCATAGGCATTTATGATATCACCGGATGCAATAACCATATCAGAGGCACATGTTATTATCAGACGCACACATGATATCAGAGGCAAGTATGATCACCAGATGCAATGCGTGGTATCAGAGGCAAATATGCTACCAGATGCAAGCATATCAGAGGCAAATATATTCAATTTAAACATTCATTCCTTTATAAGATGAAAATTCAAGTTTTTTCTTATAAAGTTGAATCTATCTTCAGCAAGAGGTTTTGCAAAGGTTAGGTATTCCTTTCTGAACATAGTCTCTTATAAAATGATGTTTAATTTCATTATGTTTATCTCTTGAATATAAAATAAAATTCTTTGTCAAAACATATAGCAAAGGTATTATCACAGAAGATAGAAATGTTATTCTCTTTTATCTGGTAATCCTCAAGCTGATACTTCATCCATAGAAGTTGTCAGCTACAGCTTGCTGCAGATATGTGCTCAGCTTCTGTTGTTGATAGTGCTATTGTGCTTTGTCTTTTGCTGGACCATGAGATAAGGTTTGTGTTGCGGCTCAGGCAAGTGCACCTGATCGTAACTCGTAATAAAGTGGAGTATGTTTAAGACTCCAAATGTCGAACCCACAGAGAATGCGCGAGTACTAAATTAATAGAGATCCTTATTATTTATACGAACGAAAGTAACGATTTTGAGAGTAAAACAATTGAATTATAAATAGTGAAAACAAGCAATATCGCAAGAATAGAATAGAGATTAAGTAAAGAAAGTCTAGGGGAATCGTGTTCACTAATACGTAGTCCTTGAAATTGTTAACCAACTATTATGAGATATGATTTCTATTTGAATGCCACCCACTCTAAAATTACTATTAACTACCTAGTTCATAGCCTTCTTCTTAAATAACTACTCTGTTTGGTCCAGGAAGGTAATTAAAGGAAAGAGTATTAAGAACATGTGAGTTTGTTAATCTAATAACCGATTGGAAACAAGCAAATACCTTGATCGGGCATAAAACACGAGTTCTGTTATTCCCTGAGTTCCATTAACTAATTGTGGTATGGTCGCCTCCAATTAACTAATTTATTAAGGATTGGCCAGATCCTATGAGATTAAGCATGCTAAGAACAACACATTCAATAAGATAATAAGAAAACTCATAATAACAATTAAACAAATATTAAAGACATAGTAAAAGATCCACCATCACCCCTAGTGGTGGATTTAGCTACTCATAGTATTTCTCAATAATATAGAATAACAAAGATCCAAAGAAGAAATCATAAAAGAAAAGAGATGAAAGACAAAAGGCAAGAGACAAGAGGCAAGAGGCAAAAGCTAAAGTGGCCAAAAGACCCCCAGCCTCCAGCTCTCCAGCTCCCCTTGAAAGAGAGCTAAGATTGCCTATTTATAGGCTTTGAGGCGCACTAGGTCAACTGGCTTCAAATCTGTGAGTTCTGGGCTTAGGTACGGACGTACCAAATATATACCCGACCGTACCGGACTTTAATTGTGACGATGGCCCGTACTTGTGCACTCTGCACTCCCTGACACAATTGTGTATGGCCGTATTGCCTTCGATACGGTCGTACTGAACTTTCTCATCGGCGCCAGGCTGTACTGACCAAGGGGGTACGCCCCTACTTCTTCTCTTGCATAGGTACGGTCGTACTGACTGACGTCAGGCCATACCGCTCATCCAAAGACGCCAAAGTATGCTCAAATCTTGCCAGAATCTTCCCAAAATTACATCTTTTGTTCCAAGCGATGTCTTTATGATATTTCTGCAAAATAGGAATAAGTAAGTACTTTTATACTTTAAATAGCACAAAATGATATAATTAAGTACTAAAAATGTCCCATAAAAGTAGACAATTTGGTGCGTTAACAGTTTGCTCCAAGAAATTGGCATCCACCACTTGTGCTCTTTCTTTTAATTCTATCTCCAGCAAAGTCAGCATCATAGAAACCTACTAACTTGTAATCATTTGATTTCTTATAATGCAAACCAAGGTTAGTAGTTCCTTTAAGATATCTAAAGATTCTTTTAACAGCAATTAAATGAGATTCTCTAGGATCAAATTGGAATCTTGCACATAAGCATACACGAAACATGATATATGGTCTTGAGGCAGTAAGATAAAGGAGTGAACCTATCATATCTCTATATACCTTTTGGTCTACCTTTTTACTTGACTTATCTTTGCTTAGAGCACATGTAGGATGCATTGGTGTGCTCATTGGTTTGGTTTCCTATAGCTTACACTTCTTCAAAAGTTCTTTCGCATATTTTTTTTAATGGATATAAGTTCCATCTTGACATTGCTTGATTTGAATACCAAGGAAGAATTTCAATTCTCCCATCATACTCATCTCAAACTCATTCTGCATAAGCTTGGAGAATTCCTCACAAAGAGATTCATTAGTAGCACCAAAGATAATATCATCTACGTATATTTGAACTAAAATGAAATGCTTTTTAGATGATTTCCTAAAGAGTGTAGTGTCCACCTGTCCTCTTTCAAAACCATTTGTCATTAAAAAGGAACTAAGTCTGTCATACCAAGCTCTTGGAGCTTGTTTAAGACCGTATAGAGCCTTTTTAAGTTTAAAGACATGCTCTGGAAAGACAACGTCTTCAAAACCAGGTGGCTGTTTTACAAATACTTTCTCACTTATGAAACCATTTAAAAATGCACTCTTTACATCCATCTGATATAAAGTAATGCCATTATGTGCAGCAAATGATAATAAAATTCTAATTGATTCTAGTCTAGCTACAGGTGCAAAGGTCTCAGTATAGTCAATACCTTCCTCTTGCGAATACCCTTGAGCAACTAATCTTGCTTTATTTCTTACCACTTTTCCATCTTCATTAAGTTTGTTTCTGAAAACCCACTTGGTTCCAATGGCTTGTTTATCCTCTAATGGAGGTACTAGCTTCCACACATCATTTCTTTGGAATTGATTAAACTCTTCTTGCATTGCAAGTATCTATCCATCTTCTGTTAAGGCTTCATCAATTGTCTTTGGTTCTATCTCTGACAATAATGCAAAATCAGAGTGCTCTTTGAGTGATGATCTGGTTCTGACTCTGTCACTTGGTTTACCAATGATCTGGTCCTTTAGGTGATGAGTCTTGAACTTCCAATCTCTTGACTCTGCTTGAGTCTGGTTACCAGATGCAGGACCAGAGGCGACACCAGAGTCACCACCAGATGCATCAGCATCTGCTCCGTTGTTTATCTGCATATCTGCAAAGATCTCATCTAGCTCTGACATTTCAGTGTCAGGCTTCCTGTCATCAAACCTTACATGCACTGATTCATCACCAATTAAAGTTTCTTTGTTGTATACTCTGTAAGCTTTAGAGCGTTCAAAATATCCCAAAAAGATACATTTTTGTGCTTTAGAATCAAATTTACCAAGACTGTCCTTTGTATTAAGAACAAAGCAGTCACACTCAAATTTATGAAAATATAAAATGTTGGGTTTTCTCCCTTTCCACAATTCATAAGGAGTCTTATTTAAAATAGGTCTAATATAGATTCTATTTTGAATATAGCATGCTGTGTTTACTGCTTCAGCCCAAAAGTGCTTTGTAATGTTTGTTTTATGAATCATGGTTCTGGTCATCTCTTGAAGAGATCTATTTTTCCTTTCTACAACACCATTTTGTTGTGGTGTTCTGGGAGAAGAAAAATTATGAGAAATGTCATGTTCTTCACAAAAGTTTTGAAATAGTTCACTTTCAAATTCACCACCATGATCATTTCTAATGGTTGTAATACAAAAACCTTTTTCATTTTGCACTTGTTTGCAGAAGACAGAAAACATCTTAAAAGACTCATCCTTGTGTGCAAGAAATTTTATCCATGTCCATCTGGTATAGTCATCAACAATAACAAGACCATATTTCTTACCAGACAAAGAGGCAATTCTAATTGGGCCAAATAAATCTAAATGTAAAAGTTCAAGTGGCATTGAAGTGGAAACAACATTTTTAGATTGAAATGAAGATTTTGTTTGTTTCCCTTTTTGGCATGCTTCACAAAGAGCATCAGATTGATACTTGAGATTTGGTAAGCCTTTAATAAGCTTTCAGATTAACCTCAAGCTGACATGACCCAATCTCTTGTGCCAAGTCCATTGTTCATCATCAAGTAACAAAAAACACTTGACATTTTGATTGGGTAACTCAGATAGCTTAATTTAATAAATGTTATTCTTCCTCTTTGCTGTAAAGAAAATAGAGCTATTTTTCTTGTTTTTGACTATACAGGCATTATCACTGAAGCTAACATCATAACCACTATCAGATAATTGACTTATGCTAAGTAAATTATGCTTAAGGCCATCAACAAGTAAAACATTGTCAATAGAAGGTAGAAATTTCTCACCAACCCTTCCAATGCCAATTATTTTTCCTTTCTGGTTTCCACCGAAACCAACTGTTTCACTCTCTTTATATTGAAGTTCTTGGAACATATGTCTTTCTCCCGTCATGTGACGTGAGCACCCACAGTCCAAGTACCAGGACTGGTGTTTCAACTCTGTTGCTAAGTAAATCTGCAACATAGATAATCTTATCATTGGGTACCCAAATCTTTTTGGATCCTCTCTTGTTACTTCTAGAAGGAAACTTGTCCTTCTTATTTTTCAAAGCATAGCAAGTACTTCTTATGTGACCTTTCTTATTACAGTAGGTACATAGCAGATAGTCACTATGATCGTTGGTCTCCTTACACTTTAGACTGATGTTTTGAAAAATGGGTTCCTCTGGTTTGTAACCAAGACCCTTTTTGCCATTTTGGCTGGCACCCCAGATCATAGATGCCTGTTTGCTGCGTGTCACACACTCGACAAGAAATCTTTGAAACCCCTCTTCATATTTTGAAGAGTAGCATTCAGGTTTTTCTTCATTCTTAGAGCTGGCATTCACCAGACGGTGATTCTCAGCTTTGAGTTTTTCATTCTCTTCATTGGCCGTTAAAAATTCTTTTGAAAGTTTTGAAAATTTTCTTTTCAAAGTTTTATACTCAATGGAGAGCTTGAAAGACTCATCTAAGAGTTCATCAAAATCTTTTTGAACATCAGAGGAAGAGTTAGAATTTACCTCTTCTTCCTCTTCTTCACTGTCTGATCTAATAGTGGCCATCAGAGCCATGTTAGCATGTTCTTCATCATCATCAGACGATGATAAATTAGAGTCATCCCATGTTGCCATGAGACTCATCTTCTTCCCTTTGAAACCACTTCTCTTTGGTTTCTCTTTCTCGAGTTGTGGACATTCAGACCTGAAATGACCTGGCTTCTTGCACTCGTAGCAAACCACTTGGCTCTTGTCTTTGTAGTCCTTCTTTTCCCTTGTATCCTTCTTCTGGAATTGCTTCCTGAACCTTCCCTCCTTCTTCCACATACGTTGAATCTTCCTTGAAATAAAGAAAAGTTCATTGTCTGTTCCATCACTACTCTCACCAGACGATGCTTCGTCTGTTTCTTGTTCAGCTTGCAGAGCCTTGGAAGTGGAAACTTTGTTACTGGCCTTCAAAGCTATAGACTTTGATTTCTTTGGAGGTTCTTCTTCATTTAGCTCAAGCTCATGAGCTCTCAAAGAACTAAGAAGATCTTATAGACGCAAACTATTTAGGTCCTTGCCTTCTTGAATAGTCGTGACTTTAGGTCTCCATTGCCTGGGCAGGCTTCTTAATATCTTCTTCACGTGATCAGCAATAGTGTAGTTTTTATCAAGAACTTTTAGACTGTGAACCAATGTTTGAAATCTCTCAAACATTGTTTCAATATCTTCTCCCTCTTCCATCTTGAAGAGTTCGTACTGTCTACCAAGAATGTTAGCCTTAGTTTCTCTCACTTGGGCAGTACCCTCATAGGACAAAGCCAATGAGTCCCAAATATCTTTAGTAGCGGCATTCTTGCCACACTTCTCATATTCTTTTTCAGAAATAGCACAGATAAGGAAATATCTTGCTTTCTGATTCAGTTGATATGCTCTCTTTTGCTCAGTATCCCACTTATCTCTTCTTAGCATCAACTGGTTCGGTATATTGTTTTTCAACCATATCCCAAAGTTCAAGTTGTTGTGACTCAAAAAAGGTTTTAACTTTATCTTTTCAGTAGTCATAGTTTGTTCCAGAGAACAAAGGAGGATGGTTAACATGACCACCAACTTCATTGTTTGTCATAGATAAAGGGGGGTTAATTTGAATTGAGTTTTAGAAATCTTTTCGAAATAATTATGTTTTTGAAAACATTTTCAAAACAACTCTTAAACAAAAATAACAATGAGAACAAGTAAAGAGAAGAGAGAAAAGGACACAGTGATTTATACTAATTCACTATCGCCTGATAGCTACGTCTAGTCCCTTCATCACACTGAAGGATTTCTCCACTATAATCAACTGATTACACTTAAGAGTATACTACTGCCAAACTAGGTATACTCTCAACTTCTTAGAAGGACTTAGTACATTCAAGCCTCTAAGGAATACAGCCACTACTAGGCTAAATACAAGAGTTCAAAAACACTTTGAAACAATAACAATAACTCTCAGCAGAGAGGATTTACAATGAAAAGCTTTAAGCACAAGGATAACTTTCTAACAGAAAGAATAAAACGATTAAGTGTTTGTTCACTTGGTCTCAGAGACTTGGAATAATTTCTTGGTTGCTCACTGTCTCGCAAGAATAAATCAATTCGTTTGTAAGCATTAACCTTCTTCAGTGAACTGAGTAAGGTATATATAGCTTGGGTTCCAAATAGTGTCGTTGTGACCTAACAACTCTTCCATCAATGGACAAAACTTGAGATCCGCTTTTTGTGGCTTTTAGCGAGCCATGTCACTTTCAATCTACTCCTGTACATTGACACAGCACACAAATGTAATATCTTGTCCCTTGTGATCCTTTTTGAATTTGAGACACTTTCAGAGCAAGACATATATGATGATTATATCTGTTGACATTCTCTTTGGCCTTTGATTCCTCATACATTAAAATACTCATCAATGAGGATCCTTTAATACTTGAAGTAGCCTTTAATGTTTCACTCAGTCTGGTTTCCAACCAGAGGTATCTTTCTACCAGATAATGTTTGTCACTGAGGTACTCTGCTTACCAGAGTAAGCTTGGATCAGAGGCAAGTTCTTCAACGTAGTTTCTCTTGGCTTTTCAAATACCAGAGTCTTGTAGTACTAGACACAGGGTTCTAACATTGTAGTCTTACCAGAGCTTGGTCTTACCAGAGCATGGTCTACCAGAGGGTTGACTACCAAAGCTTCCTATTAGAGCGTTGACTACCAGAACAATGATCTTTAGAGTGAGGCTATAAGACGCTGACGTCATCAGCACTTACAAGATGATCAATGCCAGACTAAGAGGAATGGACCAGAGGGTGAAATGCGCATAGAGGCACAGCTTTCTGAGACAGTTCTATATGATGAATAGTGACTTACTCACTAAGTTCTGCACACTAACAAACACAACAGAGGATAAATTATTATTTTCATTATTTGTTATCATCAAAAAAATTAAGGGTCATTGTTTCTGAATCCATTTGATTCCAACAACCGGCACCTCCTACGCATGTGCCTCAGCCTCAGCCTGTGCACGTGCCTCTGTTTCTGCCTGTGCACATGCCTCTACCTTGGTTCGTGCACGTGCTTCCTTCTCCTTACGGGCCGATGCAGTAGGCCGCCTGGGCCTACCCTCGCCTCCGTGACTAGCAGCTTCGCCTTGCTTCATAGCTACAAAACACAAATTGCTATTTCATAAAGCAATCATAATCTGCAATTAGAACTCATAATCCAATACTGCCATAATCTAGGAGCACGCGTCCGGACGTAGGTTTTAGCTAATATTGGCATAATCCGAATGTGTGCATCTGAACGCATGTTTAGTCAAAAATTGAGTGTGACTGGATGCGTGCTTCCAGATGTGGCTTTATATGTTGCTCGAATGTACGCATCCAAACAATACCAAAAACCCCAAAAACGTAAAACACGTAATGGGCAAAAACGGAAATGAAAAAGAGTGAGGGAGAGAAAATACTTTGTGATTTTGTTGAAAATTAAGGGAAATGGATATTGAGAAGAAAAAATGAAGAGGATTTCGTGATACATAAATGAGGGAGTTTATGGATTTTGAGTGAGTGAGAAGGAAGAAATGAAGGAGAAAAGGGAATGTTTTTTTAAAAAATTTGATTTGTGGTTTGTCCGGATTGTTCTTCTGGACAAATCTCGTCCGGATACACCCATCGGAGAGGGTTAAAATTAGAAAAAAGAAAAAATGCGTGGGAGGGTTTTGTAGCAATTGAGGAGCAAAAATAGCGGCCATATTTCAATCATTCCACGGAAAGGTCATCCTTGAAAAGGACTTGGCCTTTAGCTATCTTCCAAATCTTTGTTCTATGTGGTTTGCATTTGCTTTTATATTAAGGGGAATCTTTTATCCTCACTACTCTTTCTAATCATCTTCTCTTTGTCCGAATGAATTTCTTCTTTCATAGAAAAAAAAAATCTGATTAAGGAAAATTCCTCTATTTGTGCCGAAAGCATCAAGCAATTGTCCTAATCAGCAGAGGTGTGAAATATTTGACACAGTCATTCACTGCTATGCTTCTTACACTTACACCTGGGATGAGCCCTGCTATCCTCATCGTCTTGTTGTGGAGGTAAAGTTTTTTTAGTACAATGAAAACCGTAAATTACTTAACCTAACAATGTTGGTTATTAAAATGGAAGGTACCTGGAGAGCGAGTTTTGGGGTCGTATGCTCTTGATGATGTTAAAGAATATATGCCTGTCCACTTGCCATCAACCTCTGAGGTAAACCATTTTGCATTTTCCAAGATAAACAAATTGTGTCTTCACATTATATTACTTTTGCAAAAGTGTTACACAATATTTTGCATGGTCTCTTTAGATTTTTAAACAATGATAGGTGCCTTATTTTCTTCCAGTTGAAGGATCTTGACATATTATGTATTTGTTAATTGTTGAAATTATTGAGTGTTAGGTATATCATAGCGGGAAGAAAAGGGTGGAACAAACAGTAACTCAAGAGAATTTAATATGGATATATGTTGTGTGATGATGATGACCTGAAAATAAACTGAAAAGCTAAGAGGACACTTAAAGATAAACTGATAATACTTGAGTAGAATGTACTCAAAGCATATAGTGTTGTCAAATTTCCGCCATACCGTTATGGCATGGTGGATTCGTGCCCGATCGCCACAGGCCACAATGCCTTTAATCCGCCATTGATAACACTTATATATACACAATAAGGAGACTTGAATACTTGAATCTGAAAAATCAATATTCAATATTTGTGTGTTGTATTACATGAATGATATGTACAATACTTATTATATACAAAGATGACAGAATCAATTCCTAAAGTTTAGGATTTAGAATCAGTTACTAAGGAAACTAGTAAAGGATAATGTACAACAAATCATATCTAAACACCTATGAAGCACCGATACGTGATTTTTCGTACCGTGTCCGTATCCGATACGTATCCAACACGGATACGCTCAAATATGCCATGAATACGTATCAATGGAGTATCGATGATTATTTTTTTAATTAAAAAATAAAAGAAGTTTCGATACTCAATGGGTACGCCATGGATACGCCGTGCGATGCACCGTCGATACGAAGGTGTGAGAATTGGGAACCGGTGTGGAAGGAAGAGAGATGGGAAGTGTAAACGAAATTGTGGAGAGTGAAAGAAGAGGTGATTGTGCTCGATATCCAAAGACAAAGAATCATAAATTTTCGTCGTTAATAAGAGACCCAACTGGAAGAGCTTCAAGTTGTAGGGACGCGTCTCTAAAGTGGCATGGCAAATGCTGCTAGGCGGTGGGGACACATTGTTGCTGTGAGGTGGGAGTGGATCGGGAAATTGGGGGGAGAGAGAAAGGTGGGACGGCGAAGAAATTGGGAAAGTTAGGGGAGAAAGGAAAGGTGGGGAAGAGGATAAAGACATGGGGAGAATAGTCTAGAACATTTACTTCATTTATTTCTTTCAATAATTTTTATTCTTTATTTCATTATTTTAGTAGTATACACTTTCTTTAATTAATTAATTATTCTTTATTTCAATTATTTTAATAGAATGTACCTTTTTCAAAGTGACAGTATATAACATATATAATATTTCTGATAACTATGACAGCTTGATGATAGCTGTAAACTAACTGACTGACGGCTGTAAGTAACTAACTGAAACAGATACAGCAGTGCTAGTCTATACAAAGAACTATTATAACAAGCATACACTCTATTAATAACATATATAATTATTCTTTATATGTAAAGAAAAATATATCCAATTCATGTTTTTCATTTATATTAATATTTACTAATGTTTATGTATATTGTTATCTATAAAAAAATGTTTGAGAGATATGTTCTTAGTTTGGACTTCTTAAATTGCAATAATATATTTATTATATTTTATAATTTTTTATTTTTTATATATGTATCCTTAATGTATCGTATCCTATATTTTTCAAGAAATAACGTATCGCCGTATCGGATACGTATCGTATCCGATACTCGTATCATGTCCGTGCATCATAGCTAAACACCAATGATCTTTTTGGTTGATTATAATGAACAACAAATTTTGATTTTTGATCATAAATTTTGGAAGATGTTGAATAAATCATCATGTTTCATTTAAAATATTTAAATATATCTTGACAAATCATCAAAAATGGCAACATGATACTTATACCCTAAGACCGTAGGAACACAACTATTACCCCACACATCAGAATCTAAACACCTATCAAATATGAAAAATATCTCAAATATACTCCTTATACTCACCCGCAGAAAATAGATTTTCTTCCCCAAACTTGGTCTTTTGCTCATTGGCGGGTGGCCCTGAAAACACGAAAGAGATCAGATTCTTCTTCTCGGGCATATAGTATATCGCCGAAAGAATAGAGACCATCTTCGCCTAGATTTTCCTCAAAGTAGAACCTCGAAAGTTGTTTGGGATTTAACACGACTAATTTGTGTGGAATTCAAAGAAAATTGAGTTATCTTTTGCAAATTGACTACACTGACTAAACTGCATGTTTAGGTAAACAATTTCATCTTGAGCTATTCTTGGGAGTTTAATTAAGTGGTTATTCATAAGCTATTTTAGGGTGTTTATTAAAATAAGCCGAAAACAACTTATTGGCATGTTATAAGTTATTTTAACTAAATTTTCTGAGCAACAGATATATTCCATATCATATTTTGAGTTTTGACGTAATGCCTTCTCTGGAGGTGAGAGTCTGAATAAATAATCCACTGGTACAGCACATGTTAGAAAAAACTCAAGTCTCACATAGACTAGAGGTAAGACTCAAAAGAGTTTATAAGTAAATGACACCCCTTACCTTACAAGCCGGTTTTGTAAAGATGAGTTAGAACAAAAAATCTTAATATGGTATCAAAGCCTATCCTAGATCTATTGAGCCACCCACCGCATTATACACGCACCAAGTCTAATAGTGCTGGGTGTAAGGGGGTGTATTGGGAAAAACTCAAGTCGCACAGACTAGAGTTAAAGCTCAAAAGAGTTTATAAGTAAATGACACTCCTCACCTTTCAAGCCGGTTTTATAAAGACGGGTTAGGCCTAAAAATCCTAAGAATATAACATACAGTTTTACCAAACTGTGCACTTAATGAAATAAATACAAGTAATAGGAAATATTGTATAGCAATTATGGGTGACATTTGTGTAGCTGATCAGAGCTGATTCTTTTGGCACGTGATTAATAGAAGCTTATCTATAGATTAGATAGAGGGCTGTAGAATTGATAAATACAAAATTTCTTGCTCTCAAGTCTGGATTCCATGGTATCTTATGTTTATGTAAATGATGATTCCAGAAGCCAGAGAGGACTTTCTTTTTATCAGTCCATGCAGAAGGAGCAACAAAGGTGACTCGTAATAGTTTGATTTCATATGTCTGACTTGAAAAATCACAACCCTTACCTTTGTGGATAATTTTGTTTTCCTTTCAGGTCCTCAGTGTTCTTGATTCAAATTACCATATTTTTAATGAAGTGAATAAATCAAGTGTTCCGCATGCTAAAGAGAAAAGGTTATATGATCATAGTCAAGTTAGACCTGCAGAATACAAGGAGAAAATATCAATTTGTATTCCATATATTGGGATTTCCTTGATTAATTCACATCCACAGGTAATTGAAATGTGAACTTTATTTTTTGGTACTCTTCTATCTCCTCAATCTCTGTTAATCATATTTTTATTACTGTAGGAATTGCTTTTGCCTGTATTAAAGATATACAAATCAACCTACTGCAAAGTTTGGATCGCCAAAGTCTTTCCATGCTGATATCATTCATACAAATTGATAACCAGTTGCGCTCTACTCCATATCCAGTTTTGTTGTCCTTCGATAGTGGATACAGATCCTGCCAAGTTGATTATATGAAATCTAGGGATGATGTCGCAAGATCAAGAATTGAAAAATCAAATCAAATGAATTTCTGCAGCAGCTCTTCTATTCCTGTGTTCTGCCTAGAAATATCAAAGTGGAAGAAGAAAGACATTTCATTTATTTCATTTGAATACATAAAATTGAGGTTTCTATCTAACTTGGTTGCATCTTTACATTTGCATCTTTACATTTTACTGTTACCAATGTTTGTTGGTGTTTATGTACTTTAAAGTCATTTCTTATCATATTATTCTTAATGCTTGCAGGATGGCAGATTTCCGTCTTGAGATTGAACAAGAAGTCATATTAAGCTTATTTGAGTTCTTTGCAAATGTATCTTCAGGGATGCAATATGGAATCAAACCATCTCCAAATCACTATGATGGGGAATCATTAAAGGATTCATCCTCGTTTGTTCAAACTAGTGAAATTTTCAGATTGTATGCTGCCCAATGTCCTCTAGGATTTGCTCCTATGTTTAATGGAAAATCTAAGAAAATTGCGCCATTGCCTTCTATCATTCCAATTGGAGCGCCATGGCAGGAAATTCATCTGTTAGCCAGAACCCAGAAGAAAATTTATATCGAAATGCTTGAATTGTCACCAATCAATTTGACTTTAAGGTCACTTGTTCATTCTTATGTTTATTCTAACTGCAGTTTTAGTTACCTGTGTAAATTATTTGAAGACCCACTGACATAATATATACACATCCAGTTTTTCCAGTGCACCATGGATGCTTATGAACGGATTCTCACATCAAAGGAATTTCTTATCCATGTAAGTAGTATTCCATTTTTTCTTTTGGAGTGGTCGGTTCCAGTTCCATTTCATGAGTAACAAAGAGAGTTGAAGTTGAATTGTAGTTTGTTGGTCACAAACTAGAGTCTTTTATTAGGAAACTCTTCCTATGTGCATTACAGAGCCAGTTTCAAGACTGGAGAAAAGAGAGGGCTGTGTTATTTGTTCATTCTTTGAGGCATTAGATAATTGAGGTTGGCTATTCCAACCAGAAATAAGACAAGGCATGCCCAAGCAACTGAATCTATATCACAAATACAAATGAACTCTAAATCCATAATAACCAACCCTGATTGTCAATATATATATTTGGGGATGGGACCAGTTGACACCTTATCATACACTAAATCCTATCCATCTATTGTAATTTTTTTAAAGGCTGAGGTGAAATCTTCAAACTTATCACATAACCCTCACAATAAACAAATACTACACCACCTTCACAATTGAAGAAAAAAGGAAAATAAAATAGAGGGCAAGCTTCTCACTCTCTCCCTGACGTTGACAAAAAGAAAAGGATGAAATTGCATTAAGTAAAGGGAATAGTGTGATTTCAAAGTGTAGATTTCTACAATTGTTATAAATCAAAGCCTACAAAATAAAATTGTCAGCAACATTTTAAGACCGTAAAAATTGTTTTACTAACTAATGAGAAGTTGCTGAAAAAGAGTTTTGCAGTTTGACTTTTTAAATTTCTTATGATAACATTTGTACCCTTTTCTGTTTGGAGCATATCCTATGAATATGCATTTCCAAAACGTTAACTATGAACATTGACAAAGGGAGCACATCCAAAGTCATTACACAGGAGACTGGTCATAAGGGATATGGAAGGGGAAAAAGAAGTCATGAGCTGTACAGAGCTAACAATATTTAGTACGCGAGGGTAACCTATTTATCAAATACGTGGCAATTAAGACAACTCCCCCCTTCCCCCAAAAAAAGATTTGGGAACCAACATTTGGAAGGGTAAAGTTCTGGCAACTTTTGGGGAGATTATAATTGTTCCTCTTTTTAACCTCATTTTGTTGAGGTATCAGGTATCAACACAAGTTAGCTCGTGAATAACACCATTTTCTTTGAGAAATTTGAATTTTTTTATTTACATTCTTGTGGAAAAATATTTTTGAATATTTCAAATGTATCTCATTTACAAGGACTAATACGCTTATATAGACTAAGCGGAACTTAATGGGCCTTATACTAAAACACTATTAATTACAAAACATATGCTATATTTACAACAATTCCCCATAAGCTGGTGAACGGATATCTATCATTCCCAGCTTGCAAGTAAATTGGCTGAATCGTTCTGTTGGCAAGCCCTTTGTTAACACATTCTTTAGCTAGTTCCCAGAGGGAATATAAGTTGTTGTTATCACACCGCTATCTAACTTCTCTTTGATAAAGTGTTGGTCTATCTCAATAATAGAGTATATGTTTTATGTTTAACAACTTAGCTTTTCTTTCTTTAAAACTGTAAGTGATCTTTGAGTCGACATCACGGTACATCCACTTTACTAGTTAGTTATGACAGCTGTCATACAGCAGTACAAGTTAGTTACAGAATCTCATTGTATAAAAACTGCTTAACAGAGATCAGAATTTCAATCCTAATGAAATCGAAGTTTTACATTTCTATAGTTTCTCTGAAATTCTATATGGTATCAGAGCCTTTTGGCCATTTTCATGGCTTCCGATTCTAGATCTCCGTTTGTTTCAACTATTCGGCCTGAACCTGTATCTTCGAGACCTCCGCCTCCGCCTCTGCCGTTTAATCCACCGTTCATGGTGACACCGCCTCCTTTTCCGATGTCGAACCCTAGTTCGCAAGTTCCTGCGTTCTTGACTTTTTCATACAAGATTTCAGAGAAGCTTGGAGAAGATAATTATCTTCTCTGGCTTCAACAGATCGATCCAGTCCTGCGTGCTCATCGCCTTCATCGTTTCTGTGTTTCACCTCAAATCCCGCCTCAATTTCTTTCAGAAGCAGATCGCGTTACAAGAGTTGAGAATCCTGCGTATGCTGCTTGGGAAGTCCAAGATCAACTGCTTCTTGCTTGGCTTCAAGCTTCACTTTCAACTTCTCTGTTAGCGAAAGTGATTGGTTGTCGTTACTCGTGGCAGCTCTGGGATAAGATTCACCATCACTGTAAATCGAAAATGAAGTCTCAGGCGCGCCAACTTCGCTCGGATCTTCGTAACACGAAGAAAGGAGATAAGTCTATCGCATCGTTTCTCAGTACGATTAAGAACATTACTGATTCGTTGTTGTCCATTGGCGAAACTGTTTCAATACAAGAACAATTGGATGTGATCCTTGATGGTTTACCGTCTGAATTTGAGTCTCTTGTTACGTTGATTAACAGTAAATCGGAGTGGTTTGAATGCAGTGAAATTGAATCTCTACTGCTGGCGCATGAGAATCGCATTAATAAACAAAAAGAAGTTCTAAATTCTGTTGCGTCTTTGAATTTAACTCAGACTGCAAATCCTGCATCTACCTCCTCTGCTCCTGCGTCTCAGGTTAATGTCGCTGCTGCAAATGCTTCCAATACTCCTGTTACATCACCAAATTCTGGTGGATTTGCAGGATCTCGTGGTGGTTTCCGTGGTTGTCGTGGTGGTCGTGGCGGTCGTAGTAATAGACAATGTCAGGTGTGTTACAAATTTGGACACGATGCCTCCATATGCTATAATCGGTTCAATGCTAATTTTCAACCATCACCACAGCAAGGTTTTGTTCCATCTCCTTATGGCAATCCATGCCAGTACATCAGACCTCCCTTTCCTCCACAAAATGCTATGGTTTGGACTCCTCAAACTCCTTTAACTTCACCTATGGTAGCACCTCAGCAAGCTGCTCCAACCACGGTGCCTCCTCAAGCCTTTGTTGCAACTGCAGTGCCTCAACAACAGTCTCAGAACTGGTTTGTTGACACAGGGGCTTCTCATCATGTGACATCCAATCCTTGCAACATGGCTACTTTTGCTCCTCTTGCTTCACAGGAGCATGTTTTCCTTGGAAATGGTCAAGGTTTGGCCATTAAATCTATTGGTTCTACTTCTTTTGCCTCACCAAATAATGCTTCTACCACATTGCATCTCAATTTTTTGTTGCTTGTTCCTAAGATCACTAAGAATTTAGTTATTGTAAGTCAGTTTGCCAAAGATAATAATGTCTATTTTGAACTTCATCCTTCTTTTTGTGTTGTCAAATCACAGGTTGATAATCGGCCTCTCCTTCATGGTCATCTAGGTCCTGATGGCTTGTATTCTCTTCCAATACCACTTATCAGTTCCAGCTCAAGTGTTCCTCAAGTTCAATTTGTTGCCTCAAGTTTACCTACTGTTTCTGCATTGTCAACTGTTTGTAATTCCCTTCCTTCATCCCCTAACACTGTACTCTCACACAAATTCACCTCATATTCCCTATGGCATAATAGGCTAGGTCATCCAAATCATCAAGTTCTTCACAATGTAATGAAACTTTGTAAGGCTTCCATATCAAATAAAGATGTTCTTGATTTCTGTGTAGCTTGTTGTATGGGTAAAGCCCACAAACTCCCTTCTTAACTGTCTACTACTGTTTATAATTAACCCTTAGAACTTGTGTTTTGTGATCTATGGACCTGCCCCTATGTCCTCATATATGGGGTTTACATACTATGTTTCATTTGTTGATGCATATAGTAGGTACACATGGATTTATTTCATAAAATCTAAGTCTGAAACCTTATCCATTTTCAAACAATTTCAAGCTTTGGTAGAACTTCAGCCGAACAAAAAAATTAAATCCATTCAATCAGATTGGGGAGGGGAGTTTAGACCATTCAAGGACTATCTTAACAGCCTTGGTATTTCTCATAGGCTCATTTGTCCACATATTCACCATCAAAATGGTGTAGTTGAAAAGAAACATAGACATATTGTGGAACTAGGACTCACACTCTTATCCTAAGCTTCACTTCCTATCTCCTTTTGGGATCATGCTTTTCATACAGTAGTCTACTTGATCAATAGATTACCTTCAGCCTATCATCACAATGCCATACCCTACCAACTTATATTTCACAGACAACCAGATTATGCCTTTCTTTAAGTTTTTGGCTGTACTTGTTATCCCTTACTTAGGCCTTATAACAAAAATAAACTTCAATACAGATCTTCAGAATGTTTACTTTTGGGGTATTCTCCTAATCATAAAGGTTATAAATGTCTAGATGCATCTGGTAGACTCTACATATCCAAGGATGCTATTTTTAATGAGCATAAATTCCCCAAATGTGTCTCTCAGTTATCACATGTGTCTTCAAATAGCTCTTCAAGTGGTTCTATTCCCCTTGGTATTTGGTCCTCTACTCAAACCCCTTAAGCAGGTCTATCTCCTCCTGCTGCTCACACCTCTGCAGCAGACATGTTTTCTTCCTCTTCCTCTCAACCATATGTACCAGTGTTTGAGTCTTCCTCTCCTATGTCTCTACCTTCTACTACTTCTAATACCATTAATCCAAATTCACCCATTCCTAGTCATTCTTCTGTCAATAATTCCTCCTCAATTTCTGTTATGCCTACTGCAGTGTCTTCTCCTCCCAGTCCTGAAATACCTGCTGTTACAAATGTTCAACCTATGCAAACTAGGTCCAAAAGTGGTATAGTTAAGCCAAGATTACAGCCTACCTTACTTCTAACTGTGGCTAAACCTTGTTCAGTTCAACAAGCCTTGACCTGTCCCGAATGGCAAACTGCTATGCAGTCTGAATATGATGCTTTGATGAAAAATAAGACCTGGACTTTAGTTCCCTTACCTCATGGCAGGTCTGCAATTGGATGTAAATGGGTGTTTCGAGTTAAAGAAAACTCTGATGGCACTGTGAATAAGTATAAGGCTCGGTTGGTTGCAAAAGGATTTAATCAAAGTTTTGGTTATGACTATTCTGAAACTTTTTCACCTGTTGTTAAACCAGTAACTGTTAGAATCATTCTAACATTGGCTCTCACATACAAATGGCCAATTAAGCAAATAGACATCAACAATGCCTTCCTACATGGATTTCTTGAGGAGGATGTCTATATGAAACGGCCTCAAGGATTTGAGAATGCTGATAAATCCTTAGTTTGCAAGCTGCAGAAGGCTATTTATGGTCTAAAACAGGCACCTAGCCTTTTTGGCTCTTGGCTTCAGTCAAAGTAAATGTGATCCTTCTCTCCTGGTTTGTAGCAAAAATGGGTTGTGTTTATGTGTTCTTATCTATGTGGATGACATTATCATCACTGGAACTTCAGTGGAACTAGTTCAAAAGTTGATAAATCAGCTAAATGGTGTTTTTGCCTTGAAACAACTAGGTGATCTTTAATATTTTCTGGGTATTGAAGTCAAACACACAGCCTCGGGTTCTCTGTTGCTTACACAGTCAAAATATATTCGTGACTTACTGCAGAGAGTAGAAATGTCCACTGCAAAAGGAATTTCTACACCTCTTCCTGGTAATATGAAGCTGTCCAGACATGGTTTAGATTATCATCAAGATCCTACCTCCTATAGGTCAATTGTTGGTGCTCTACAATATGTCACAATTACAAGACCTGAAATTGGCTATACTGTCAATAAAGTATGCCAATTTATGTCACAACCTCTAGATACTCATTGGACTGCAGTAAAAAGAATCTTAAGGTACTTAAAGGGTTCTATAGATCTAGGACTTGCATTAAGTCCGGCTTCAACACTCACTCCTCTCAGTTGACAAGCCTTTTGTGATGCTGATTGGGCATCAAATGTTGATGATAGAAGATCTACCTCAGGTGCGTGTTTGTTTCTTGGACCAAATCTCATTTCCTGGGGGTCTAAGAAGCAACCTTTGGTTGCCCGGTCTACAGTAGAAGCATAATACCACAGCTTGGCCATTGCTGCCTCTGAAGTCTTGTGGATTCAGTCCCTACTTCATGAGCTCAAAGTTCCTACTTCCACTCCAGTTGTCTTCTGTGACAATCAAAGTACAGTAGCTCTTAGCCACAATCCGGTTCTTCATTCCAAAACAAAACATATTGAGCTGGACTTTTTCTTTGTAAGAGAAAAGGTTCTCAACAAGTCTCTAGTTGTGGTTCATGTCCCTGCTAAAGAACAAGTAGCTGACATACTTACCAAGCCACTGCCCAAGCTACAATTTTCTGCTCTTAGAGACAAACTAGTTCTGAATTCTTCTCAGCTGCTCTGAGTTTGAGAGGGACTAATAGTATATGTTTTATGTTTAACAGCTTAGCTTTTCTTTCTTTAAAACTGTAAGTGATCTTTGAGTCGACATCACAATTATCCTGACTTTACTAGTTAGTTATGACAAATTTGTCATCTGAGTAGTACAAATTAGTTACAGAATCTCATTGTATAAAAACTGCTTCTCTGTTCTACAGAGATCAGAATTTCAATCCTAATGAAATCAGAGTTTTACATTTCTATAGTTTTTCTGAATTTCTATACTCAATATGTTTTGTCTTGTCATGCTGAATAGGATTATGAACAATGTTGATAGCCGATTTGTTGTCACAAAACAACTTCATAGGACCCTCATAATTTATCTTCAAATCATCAAGTACAATATTCATCCATCAAAACTCACAAATTCCTTGTGCCATAGCTATAAACTCTGCCTCAGGACTTGATCGAGCCACTATACTTTGCTTCTTACTTCTCCAACTAACAAGGTTCCCACATTAGAATGTGCAATAACCTGAGGTGGACCTTCTCTCACTCAGTGAACCTACATAATCTGTATCGGTATAAGCCTCCGTAGTTAATCTTCCACCTCTTTTGAATAGGAGGCCTCTCCCTAGAGTAGCTTTGAGATATTGCAGAACACGATCTATAGCAAGTGTCTCACCCTCGGATCATGCATGAACTGACTTGATTGCATATGCTAAATTTGGTCTAGTGTGCGCCTAGTAAATCAACCTCTCAACTAGTCTCTCTTGTCAACTTTAGCACTCTCCTCTTCAATACTCATTTTGTGATTTTGCTCAATGGGAACACTTGCAGGTTTACATCCAAGTTTGTCTGTTTCTTGTAAGCACATACTTCCTTTGAGAAATGAAAATGCCTCGCTTAGAGTAGGCCACTTCAATTCCCAAGAAGTACTCGAGTTTCCCAAGGTCCTTCATCTCAAATTCAGCAGATAATTTTTCTTTAAGCAGTTTTCTCTCAACTAGATCATCTCCTGTAACAATAGTATCATCAATATAAACAAGAAGTACTGTCAGCTTTCCTTCTTGCGAATGTTTGAAGAAGAGTGGGCGATTGCCTTAGCTTTTCTTGTAGTCTAGGCACACCATAGCCTACGTGAATCTTCCAAACTAGGCTCGGGGAAACTGTTTTAGCTCATACAAAGCTTTTCCCAGTCTGCACACCTTGTTTGCTCCATTAGTGTGTCTAAATCCAGGGGAATCTCCATAAACACCTCCTCCTCTAAGTCTCCATGCAAGAATGCATTTTTGACATTAAACTAGTGTAGTTCCCACCCATAATGGGTAGCAAGGGAGAGTAAAATACGCACAATGTTTGTTAAATGAGAGAATAGAGAGAGACATATGTCGAATACTGTGTGTTTCAACTACACAACGGAGGTTCTTTATATATGATTAAAAAGAAATCAAATAATTAATTACAGGATATTCTATTCCTAATTACATGATATGATTTGTCTATACAATAAATACAAAGATCCTATTTTATTTTCAACACTCCCCCTCAAGCTGGAGCATATAAATCATATGCACCCAGCTTGTTACAAATATAACTGATTCGATGACCTCTTAGAGATTTAGTGAAGACATCTACCAATTGGTCATTGGAATTGACGAAGCTAGTGGCGATGTCCCCTGATTCAATCTTCTCTCTGGTATAATGACAGTCCACCTCAATATGCTTAGTCCTCTCATGAAACACAGGATTGGAGGCAATATGCAATGCCGCTTGATTATCACATATCACTGTCATTGGCATAGCCTCTCTAAACTTGAGTTCTTCGAGAAGTGATTGCAACCACATGAGCTCTTGAGTCACTAATGTCATGGCTCTGTATTCAGCCTCAGCACTAGATCTTGCTACTACATTCTGCTTCTTGTTTTTCCAGGATATCAAGTTTCCTCCAACTAGTACACAATACCCAGTAGTGGATCGTCTATCAATGGGTGAGCCTGCCCAATCGGCATCTGAGTAACCAATTACTCGAGTATGACTTCTATTCTCATAAATAAGACCTTTTCCTGGAGTACTTTTAATATACTTCAGGATCCGTATCACAGCATCCCAATGATCCTGACAAGGAGAATTTAAGAATTGGCTTACTACACTAACTGCAAAGGAAATATCTGGACGGGTGACTATGAGATAGTTGAATTTACCAACCAATCTCCTGTACCTCCCTGGATCTGAAAGGGGCTCTCCCTGATTAGGCAGAAGTTTGACATTTGGGTCCATAGGAGTATCAATTGGCCTGGCATTCAATAAACCTGTTTTCTCAAGAATATCCATAGCATATTTCCTCTGTGAAATCACTAGACTATCCTTGGATTGGGCTACCTCGATACCCAAAAAATAACGGAGTTTACCAAGGTCTTTAGTCTGAAACTTGTGAGAGAGATACTGCTTCAATTGGATTACAAATCAATTACAAGAGATTAAACCTGTACAAATCACATCTAATCAAATCTGTCGAAATTATGGATACTGTAGAAATTGAATATTCTGAATATTATTTCGATTGTGTCTCATTTACAAACATTAATACACTTAAATAGACTAGAAGAAACCTAATGGGCCTGACTAATGGGCCTTATAGAAAAACACTACTAATTACAAAATATATGCTATATTTACAACACTCCCCCACAAGCTGGTGAATGGATATCTATCATTCTCAGCTTGCAAGTAAGTTGGCCGAATCGTTCTGTTGGCAAGCCTTTTGTTAACACATCTGCTAGCTGGTTCCCAGAGGGAATGTAGGTTGTTGTTATCACACCACTATCTAACTTTTCGTTGATAAAGTGTCGGTCTATCTCATTATGTTTTGTCCTGTCATGCTGAACAGGATTATGAGCAATGCTAATAGCTGATTTGTTGTCACAAAACAACTTCATAGGACCCTCATATTTTATCTTCAAGTCATCAAGAACAATCTTCATCCATAGTAGCTCACAAATTCCATGTGCTATAGCTCTGAACTCTACCTCAGCACTTGATCGAGCCACTACATTTTGCTTCTTACTTCTCCAAGTAACAAGGTTCCCACGTAGGAATGTGCAATAACCTGTAGTGGACCTTCTATCACCCACTGAACCAGCATAGTCTGCATCGGTATAAGCCTCCAAAGTCAATCTTTCACCTCTTTTGAATAAGAGGCCTCTCCCTGGAGTGGCCTTGAGATATTACAGAATACGGTCCACAGTTGTAAGTGTCTCACCCTTGGATCATGCATAAATTGGCTAACCACACTGACTGCATATGCTAAGTCTGGTCTAGTGTGTGATAAATTCCCCACTAGTCTGGTAAGTGTCTCACCCTTGGATCATGCATAAATTCCCCACTAGTCTCTGATATTGGACATTGTCAACTTTAGCACTCTCCTCTTCAATGCCCATTTTGTGATTTTGCTCGATGGGAACACCTACAGGTTTACATCCAAGTTTGTCTGTTTCTTGTAAATGGTCAAGCACATACTTCCTTTGAGAAATGAAAATGCCTTGCTTAGAGTAGGCCACTTCAATTCATAAGAAGTACTTGAATTTTCCAAGGTCCTTCATCTCAAATTCAGCAGATAATTTCTCTTTGAGTAGTTGTCTCTCAACTGGATCATCTCCTGTAACAATAATATCATCAACATAAACAAGAAGTACTGTCAGCTTTCCTCCCTGTGAATGTTTGAAGAACAGTGAGTGATCGCCTTGGCTTTGTTTGTAGCCTAGGCACACCATAGCCTTCGTGAATCTTCCAAACCAGGCTCGGGGAGACTGTTTCAGTCCATACAAAGCTTTTCTCGATCTACACATTTTGTTTGTTCCACTAGTGGGTCCAAATCCAGGAGGAATCTCCATATACACTTCCTCTTCTAAGTTTTCATGCAGGAATGCATTTTTGACATCAAATTGCTGTAGTTCCCACCCAGAGTGGGCGGCAAGAGAGAGTAAAATCCGTACAAATCTCTACTATTTATATTACACAACAGAAATGAAGTGTCTTCTGATAACCAAGCTGTATTACATACTATTTCTAACCCAATCTTTCATGAAAGGACCAAATACAATAAGATTGAATGTCATTTTTTTAGAGGAAAAAAAATTCTTTCAGGCGAGATTGTTTCTCATTTTTTCAGCTTTAACAATCAATTACTAAATCTTTTATACGGCTTTGAATTGACTTCATCTATATTTAAAAAAAAGTTAACTCTGATACGACACGTGACGAACGCTCGTTCACCCGCTCAAAACTATTTTTCAGTCTTTTTTTTTCTTCTTGGATGTGTTGTGCACTTGTGAATCGCGGGTATCTCTAAATAGTTTATAACAAATTTGACGCATGTGACATATATACTCTAGCTTAAGGAGTAGTGTTAGCTCTTGATGGTGATTAGAGTGCTGATTAGCCTTCTTGTGGAAATGATTTCTCTTGTAATCAGTATTGTAAATGACATAAATATATACACGTGGAGACTGATCATTCACACTGTTTTTCCTCAAACCCATGTGCAGAAAGCAAAGGGAGAATACTTGCTTGTATTATTCTGCAGACTAAAGCCGCTTATATAGGAAAAAGTACAATAAAAGAGGTCCTAAAATCAAAGACTAATAGAAGATACTAATAAATGATAAAATTACAATAAAATCAAATTGAATAAAATAGGATAAAATCTAGGAGAATAAAATCGGGCCTGACATCATGTCCAATTCTATGCGCACATTTCATGCTATTCAACTGTTGTCATTTTTAAAAGCTTTAAATGTTTCTGAAATATATGAATGCACAGTCAACTCACTTATAAAGTGGTTTATTTTTTTTGGCAACTGATTATAAATAATTACAGAGAGGTCTTATGTCTCTTGCTGATGTTGAGGAAGCACATATTTATCTAAAGGATTTAACCATTGCACATCACATGGCTAGTTGGGAATCCATTCAAGAGATTCTAATAAGGCATTACAACCGCCAACTACTTCATGAGACTTACAAGGTAACGGGTTAATTTGCATCACAAACTCTCTGTTTCTGCGTTATTCAGGCTAAAAATGATGGGTATGCATCAATGCCTGAAGTTGTCAAACTCATTTCAATCATCTTGATTCGTAGAAATGTTCATTCTTTCAGTTCATGTGTTATCATTGTTGTAATTTTTGTCTTGATAAATTTGAATCATGATTAAAATTTCTGTTTTAAAATATTTTGATCTGCACCTAGTTGATTGATTAATTTCTTTATATGCAACATACTGAATAACAGGATTACAAGAAACATAATGAACTAATCTTCATTAAATTTGTAATTACTTTTGTGGCATAGTGCATTGAATAACCCAGAACCATATACCTTTTTGTCTAAACATGTAGTTGTTTGGTTCGGCTGGTGTCATTGGTAATCCCCTGGGTTTTGCAAGGAGCATGGGGCATGGCATTAGAGATTTCTTGTCTGTGCCTGCAAAGAGCATTATGCAGGTAAATGCCTAACTATCATGGCCCTTTATTTATTTTTGGTCTCCATGTGGAACAAATTAGTTGAGCATTATTGATTTAATTTGCAGAGCCCTACTGGACTTATTATGGGCATGGCTCAAGGCACCACTAGTCTTTTAAGTAACACACTGTATGCTATCAGCAATGCAACTTCCCAATTCAGTAAAGCTGCACGCAAGGTGTTTCTTGCTTCGATGTAATTGTAGCTTGATTTATTAGATTTGCTTTGTTTTTTAATCATTGCTGGCCATTTCTTTTTCTAGGGTATTGTTGCATTCACATATGAGGACCAAATAGTTTCAAGGATGGAAAAACAGCAGGCAACTGTAGCTTCTGATAGTAAAGGCGTAATTAATGAAGTCTTAGAGGTATGTGATTGATTTCACATTAAACTTTCCAAAGCAGTGTGTTTTGTTTGATGCACCTCACCCACTTCAATGTGCAGGATGCCCAAAAAGTATTGTACAAAAAAAAAAAAAAAAAAGCATTCTCCCTTCAACATACAACACCTTTGTGTTTATAGATGACATTAGCTAATCATGAGAAATTCTAGTTTTTACTTTTGCACCCAAGTCATAGTACAAGCAGTATAAGTGTAACATCTTAATTCTATAGTACCAACAATTGAGCAATTGGAAATTTAGAGAAAAATTTATACTCTTTATAGTTATATGTGGTACAAAATTTCTGGACATAATTTTTTCAACTCCTAAATTTTAAGGAAATTTTGACAGTCTCCCCTATTTCTATAATTCTATCAACATCCCAAAATTTTCATCCCCTATCAAAATGAATTCTCAATAATCGGAATAACTTAGGAATGCGATATACTTGATTTCATTTACCCAACAAGGACTATTGCAAACCATTCAAGTGTAACCCACATAACTATATATATACACACCTTTACCTCTAATTCTACTATCATGCTCGCAAAATAATAAAGGTCGGAAACATGCAATGATATATCACAAAGTTATTAAACAGAACAGAATGGATTCACATAAGCAAAAGAAATACATCATAAAGGGGAATAGTATCCCCACCAAGTCACAACAGATATCAAGAGTCCAGCTGTCTCTCGCACTATCCAAGCCATAAGCTAGGAGTGCTGTAATAGGTTTGCAAATCTGAAAGCACCACTTTAATTAGATTTTCATCCTTGTGAGTATAAAGATAAAGAAAACAATAAAAGAAAATCACAGTGACTTCTAGCCATATTATCTCAGACGGAAACTGATTGGAATCAAACTCTCAGAATAGCAAAAATAGAGAAAGAATGGAGTAATGAAGATAAAAGACTGTTTTATTGATGAAATTGAAAGTAAATGCAGAAGGGAGAATATCCCTAATGCCCACAGAGCCAAGCTCCTATAGAGGCGTAATGCCTACTGTCCATAACAAATTCAGAAAGATTTTCCAAGATACCCTCCCTCTCCCCTTCAACTCCCTATATAACAGAAAACCATCACACACACATCACACACATGATCCATCTCTCTCTCTCTCTCTCTCTGCCACGTCCCAATAATATTGGGCAGCTGATGTGCTAAGCCCACTTGGGCCCACACTCTCATATGGGGTCCTCACAGAAACTTACTAGATATGATATATAATAATATAGCCTCTAGTAAATTAAATATCTCACTTGTCAAGATCGATTAATCAATCAATTCAAACAAGTGTCACTTCATTTATAAACATTAAGAACCTGAGTCTTATTTCTTTTGTTAAAAGAGAGAAAACAGAGGCATGAGATTGTTAAACTGTGTGTTTCAACTACACATCGGAGTCGCTTTATATATACTTAAAGTCAATTAATACAAATAAATACAGGATATTCTACTCCTAATTATACAATCATATACAATAAATACACGATCATACTTTATTTTCAACATTCCCCCTCAAGCTGGGGCATATAAATCATATGCACCGAGCTTGTTACATATATAACTAATTCGAGGACCTCTTAGAGATTTAGCGAAGACATCTGCCAATTGGTCGTTGGAATTGACAAAGCTAGTGGTGATGTCTCCTGATTCGATCTTCTCTCTGGTGTAATGACAGTCCACCTCAATATGCTTAGTCCTCTCATGAAAAAGGGGATTAGAGGCAATATGCAAAGCCGCTTGATTATCACATATTACCGTCATTGGCATAGCCTATCCAAACTTAAGTTATTTGAAAAGTGATTGCAACCACATGAGCTCTTGAGTCACAAATGTCATGGCTCTGTATTCAGTCTCAGCACTATATCTTGCTACTACATTCTGCTTTTTGCTTTTCCAGGATATCAAGTTTCCTCCAACTAGTACACAATACCCAGTAGTTGATCGCCTATCATTAGGTGAGCCTGCCCAATCGGCATCTGAGTAACCAACTACTCGAGTATGACCTTTATCCTCATAAATGAGACCTTTTCCTAGAGCACTTTTAATATACTTCAGGATCCGTATCACAGCATCCCAATGATCCTGACAAGGAGAATTTAAGAATTGGCTTACCACACTAACTGCAAAGGAAATATCTGAACGGGTGACTGTGAGATAGTTTAATTTACCAACCAATCTCCTGTATCTTCCTGGATTTGAAAGGGGCTCCCCCTGATTAGGCAGAAGTTTGACATTTGGGTCCATAGGAGTATCAACTGGCTTGGCATTCAATAAACTTGTTTCCTCAAGAATATCCATAGCATATTTCCTCTGTGAAATCACTAGACCATCTTTGGATTGAGCTACCTCGATACCCAAGAAATAACGGAGTTTACCAAGTTCCTTAGTCTGAAACTTGTGAGAGAGATACTGCTTCAACTGGATTATGCCCTGCTGATCACTACCAGTTATCACAATATCATCCACATACACAACCAGATAAACACATCCTCGAGCTGAATGGCGATAGGAAACAGAGTGATCAGCATTATTACGAATTATACCAAACTGCTGCACTATAGAACTGAATCTGCTAAACCAAGCTCGTGGAGACTGTTTGAGACCATAGAGAGACCTGTGGAGCTTACAAACCATGTTAGAAGACTTCCCCTGAGCAACAAACCCATGTGGTTGCTCCATATAGACTTCGTATTTGAGATCACCATGCAGAAAAACATTTTTAATATCAAGTTGGTGAAGAGGCCCGTGTCGGATAGCTGCATTAGAGAGGAGGAGTCTAACAGAGGCCATCTTGGCCACAGGTGAGAAAGTGTCATTCTAATCCAGCTCAAATATCTGAGTGTATCCTTTGGCCACTAAACGGGCCTTAAATCAATCAATCTTACCATCAGACCCAACCTTAACCGTATAAAGCCAACGACAGTCAACCAAAGACTTCCCAAGAGATAGAGGAACCAGTTCCCAAGTGCCACTGCTTTGAAGAGCACACATCTCGTCAATCATTGCTTGCCTCCACTCAGGATGAGATAAAGCTTCACCTGAAGAATTAGGAATAGAGACAGAAAACAAAGAGGAAAGACAAGTGTAACGCATAGGAGAAAGACGATGATAACTCAAAGCAATGTAATTAGATGATGGGTTACGAGTAGAGCGTATACCTTTACGAAGGGCAATGGGAAGGTCATACTCAGGTGGCAGGACCGGATCCGGTAAAGGAGGTGGCGTCGGTGGAGAGTCTGGCATGGCCTCAGCAGTAGGAATAGGGGTAGGGATATGCACCACAGATGGGGGCTGACGACGATATGTGCGTAGTGGTGCTGGCCCGGGTGGGTCCACGGTGGGGTCTTTGGTGTGACAAACTCATGAGGAACAATCGCAGGAGGTACAGGGATGATTGCAGAAAGTGGCTCAGGAGGCAAGTGGGTCGACTCAAAGTAAGGGACTGACTCGAAAAAGGTAACGTCGGCCGATATAAGTTAACGTTGAAGAGTAGGGGAAAAACAACAGCCTTTTTGGGACCGATGATAACTAAGAAAGACACATGAGTGAACGAGCTAAGAGTTTGTCAATACCAGGAGAGAGGTTGTGGACAAAACATGTGGACCCGAAGACACGTGGTGGAAGTGAGTGAAGAGGGGTATGGGGAAAAAGGACCGAGTGGGGTACTTGGTCATCAAGGACAGAAGAGGGCATGCGATTTATAAGATAGCACGCCGTTAAGCAGCATCCCAGGCCGTCACGGGACATTACCATGAAGAAGAAGAGGTCAAGTGGTTTCAATGAGGTCTGCGATTCTTGCGTTCGGCAACTCCATTCTGTTGAGGTGTATGGGCACAAGACGTTTGGTGAAGAGTGTCATTAGAAGCCATAAAATTTTGAAACTGGTAGGACAAATATTTCCGGGCATTATCACTACGCAAAGCGAATGGAAACCCCAAGCGAGTTTTTATCTCTTAATAGAATTTTCAAATATGGAGAACAATTGAGACCTATTTTCATAAAAAATAACCACATTACAACGTGAATAATCATCAATAAAGGTAACAAAATATCTGGACCCAAAAGTAGAAGTGGTGCGAGAAGGACCCCAAACATCGGAGTGAACTAAAGCAAAGGGGCGAAGTTTGTTTATTGACTTGATTGGAGAAGCCGACTACGAGTGTGTTTCCCTAGTTGACATGACTCACAATGTAAACTAGATAGCTTAGAAAAGTGAGTACCAACTTTTGAAGTTTTGGAAGACTAGGATGACTCACCGAGCATGTATGGTAAGGGGGAATCCTTGGTAGAGCTTGATAGAGGAACCGAGAAGTGCAGCGATACTCAAATCATCGGAGAAAATCTTTATAATTATCAGGAGAGGCCCAAAGATGATCCATGGTCTTAAGAGGATCTGTAGTATCAGTGGGCGCCATGGGTCGATCCTGAGAAAGAAGAACACGTCCAAAAAAATGCGAGATACAAAATTTGTTTGCACTAGAACGCAAGTATCTGTGGCACGAAACGAAAAACCAACACGGATCTGGAAGTGGAGCCAAGTCGGCCGGGAAATGGAAGATCCGCCAAAGAATCTGCCGGACGCGCTGCCACGCGCAGCGGCGACGGTCAACGAAGTTGAAAAAATCTGCCGGAAGTAGAGGCGCGTGAGAGCGCGTGTTAGGGTCGCCGGAGGTCGGGTTTGGGTGGATGGTCGGTCTAGTGAGTTCGGTCACGATGGTGTGGGTGGCTGCCGGAAAGGTCGCCGGAAATAGTGGCAGGAGGCGGCGGCAGCGGCGTTTTAGGGTGCAAGCGGCCAAAGCGGCGGCCGGAATGGGTCACGGCAGGGGAGAGGGCAAACCGGAGTTAGAACACGATTTGCTAGAAAAAATTTCTCACCGGAGGACAATGGGTCCACCGGGTAAGCACGATTCTAAGGTTACCTCTGTCGGCCTCTAGATACCATGTTAAAAGAGAGAAAACAAAGGCATGAGATTGTGAAACCATGTGTTTCAACTACACATCGGAGTCGCTTTATATATACTTAAAGTAGGGATGGCAATGGGACGGGGTGGTACCCCCGATCCCCGCCCCGCCCCCCAGGTTTCCCCCCGTCCTCGTCCCCGATCCCCGCCATGGGGAGTTTTCCTCCCCCATCCCCGTCCCCGCGGATACCCACGGGGCCCCGAAAATTTAAAAAAAAAAAAGGCAAAAAATACTAAAATTGTAGTAAAAAGCGGCGACAATACTTGATTTTAAAGGGTTACGAGCATTCAACTTGCAAGATCGACTTGAGACACTAGGAGAAGATGAAATTTGAGATCTAGGGTTTAGAAGAAAACAAGCGGGGCTAAGGAAGTTGTAATTTTTTATAAACCTCTCTGACTTTACTCTTCCTCCCCAAACAACACAAAAAATTAAAAAAACAGATGAAGCAAGAAGAGGCGAGAAGAGGCAAGAAGAATCAAGATAGAAAAAAAACAAATGCGACGACGGACGACGATGCAAGAAGAAGCAAGAATCACGGCGAAGAAGCGGATCCGCGAGCATAAGTGAGAGGAAGCGGATCCACGATCGGGGCCCTGATAGAGGTGGAGGCGAGGCGACAGGCGGCGCCTCGCGGCGATGCAGAGGTAGGGAGCGAGCGGTGGCGTGAGGCAAGGAAGCGATCTGGCAGCGAGGAGAAGAACGGTGGCCTTAGCGAGGGAGCGGGGCTAGTTGCGGCTAGGGTTACGATTTGAATGAGGGAAGGATGAAGGAATGTGATTATGTGAATCTGATATTCTTTTTTCTTTTTCTTTTTTTGACAAAAGAATGTGATATTTTCTGATGAGTGAGATATATGTATTTGTTTTATTTACTAAAGAATTAATTATAGTTTTTAAAAGACATATAAAAAGACTAAAAAGACTAGTTATTGTAATAGATATATATGTATTTCTAGGGACATGTATGTAATATGATCGGGGCGGGGACCGTGAGGCGAGGTGTGATCCAGTCCGATCCCAGAAAGTGGCTGAGATTTTCTCCCCGTCCGCGTCCCCACAGGGAAAAATTCCCACGGGGGCTCCGATCGAGGGCAATCCCCACGGAATCCCCACTACGGTGTAAATTGCCATCCCTAACTTAAAGTCAATTAATACAAATAAATACGGGATATTCTACTCATAATTATACAATCCTATATAATAAATACCACGATCATACTTTATTTTCAACATCTTTAAACTTTGGCACATTGGCCGATTTAAGCTCCTAATCTTTCAGAAGGCACCCTTGGGGGTCACTTGTGGAACTAACTTTGCCTTGGGATAGTTTGTCCTGGATGCCACAGATTTCCCATCTCCTTACCAGGGGGTCAAAATAATTATTTAAAACATACAAGAATAGTAGAGACAACCACATCCAAGGTTGTCAAAATCTATACTCAATATACTCCTATATCTTAGCTTTAAATTGACACAGGTATCATCTCATTTGGAGTTCTAAAATTTGAGTTATGAATTTTCAAATTACAGTTTGTCAAGAGTTACTCTGAGACAGCAATATCCTATTTTAAATTAAGCTAGCGGTGCTTAAGACCTTCTAAATTTGTGAAATTTTTACTCAATATATGCCTGTATATTAGCTTTCAATTGGCACAATTATCACCTCATTTGGTGTTGATAACTGGAGTTTTGAATTTTGAGTTGCAGACTGAGAATTAATCTGAGGCAGCCACAACCCTATTTTCAAAATTAAGCTGGCAGGGATTAAGACCTCCTAAATTCCTCCTGTATCTAGCTTTCAATTGGCACAAGTCGTCTCATTTTGAATTCTACAATTTCAGTTATGATTTTTAATTACAATTTGCCAGGATTAATCTAATACTGACCATATATCCTTTTGGTCATTAGAGCGATGCACATGAGTGTTATATTTTTGGGTCCCTTTTGGTTGACTGGTTGATTAGATTTGGATAGTGATGTCTGAACAATCCCTCCTAGTTGCTATGGTGAAACCCAATATTGTAAATAATTAGAGTAAATAGTAAATATTTACCTTTTGTACTGTAACCTAGTTTAGTTATTCGGTCCATTGTTCAGGCCCATTAGGTTAAGTCTAGCGTAGTCTATATAATAACATTAGTGTGTGTATTCAAAGTTAAGTTAATGAAATATTATTCAGATATATTTTCTACATGGTATCACGAGCTCTCGTTCTTGAGGGCCTCGTTTCCGCATAAACCCTAGCCGCCACCTTTATTGTGGTGGTTGTTTCACTGGCGACCCATTGCGACTTACGTTTGTTGCGCTTTGCAGTTTTTGTTTGGATTGCAGCCGTACTGTTCTAAACACACTGCCATCGTCTGTTTGCTTTCTTTCCGCATCATTTATTGCCGATCTGGTCTCACCACCCACACCATCAGCCTCGCACAGGAATTCCGAGCCAGGCCTTGGCGCGCGCCGTCAGGCCACCAGCAGCGCCACCGCCGTCAGTTCACCTCACGAGGCGCGTGTGGCTCTACGCCATCCATCGGACCTCAGATTCGATGCCGTTTTCCAGCGATAGCATCCGGCACCTCCTCTTTCCGTTTGGGGGTCCCTCTCTCGTCGAGAACTTTCATTTTTGTGGGTTATTTGGCGTTCATTCGTTCGTTGCCTGTTTTTACTCGTCGATACATTTGTTATGGAAGGGGCGGGCTGTTGAAATCCTCCACCACGCCTCCTCCTCCTCCTCCTCTTGTGGACTCGTCAAATTTGATGAATTCTAATGCCCTACCAGCTGCATCCCGATTATCGCCTCGATGGGAAGAACTACTTCAATTGGGCCCAATTTATGCTTACGAATCTGAAGGGTCGTGGCAAATTGAATCATATTGAAGGGACTCCTCTTCACCTTGCGATCCTGGATTCCCTACTTGGGACAATGAAGACTCTCTCATTATGTCTGGATGTGGAGCAGTATGATTCAGGAGATCGTGCGGAATTATATGTTTCTTGCTCTTTGCCAGAGAAATTTGGGATAGCCTCGGCAAGAGCGTACTCCAAGAAAAATGACCTCTCTGCCGCTTTGATTTGAAGAGCAGGATCTTCAATACTAAGCGAGGGAAATATGCATCTCGATTACTTTGCCATTATGAAAGGGTTACGGATTGAGTTGGATCAATATCGGACTCTCAAGATGGAGACTCTGATGACACGCTTGCTTTGAATACTTGCATTGAAAGCGATCGGATTTTTGAGTTCTTGGTGGGTTGAGCAGTGAGTATGACCTGTTCGACTCTGATTTTGGGCAGAGGCGGCCTTCCTTCTCTTGATGAAGTGTTCTATATTGTGCGAGGTGAAGAGAGTCGTCGAAGTGTCGTGCTAGGTCCCAAACCTTACGAAGGATCTGCATTAGTTGCGGTAAGGCAGGCAAACAAGGATCATCCAAGCCTGGGAGGGAGGGCGCTCTTGTGAACACTGTAAGAAGCCGGGCACACAAAGGCCAGATGTTTTAGGCTGCTTGGGAAAGACAATGTCATACTTAGTATTGGAGGTCTCAAAGGTACTCAAACACGTGTGGTAGCATCTACTCCCACACTTGCTCCTCTATCTGGTCCAATGCACCTTTCCTTGGGCAGGCGAAGACTTGGACCGCTTGCAGAGCCTCCTCGACTCTTTGCGTAAGCCTTCTAGTTCTAGTTCCCTGACAATGACTGGTAAGGCTCTATGTTCTCGATCGTTTACTGCCTCTGGTACTATTCCTAAGGATGCATGGATTCTCGACTCTGGTGCTACTGACCATATGACCTTTAACTCTATATTGTTTTCCACTTATAACCCTCATTCAAGCATTCCCTATATTACTGTTGCAGATGGTTCTCACACTCCTGTTATAGGTTTTGGAGATATTAATCTCCACACCCCTTTCTATTTGAGAAGTGTGCTTTATGCTCCTGGACTCTCAAATAACTTAATTTCTATTCGCAAACTTACTCAGGATATGAACTGCACAGTAACTTTTTCTCCTACTCATTGTCTTTTTCAGGATCTTACCACGGGGAGGACGATTGGAATTGCTAAGGAGCAAGGAGGGTTATACTTTCTATCTGCTGAAAAGAATAGTCTCAAGGTGTTGTCTTCCTCCGTCAGTCTCACCATACTTCCTCTCGAGTTTGGCTTGACATAAGCGTCTAGGACATCCTCCATTTTCCTTACTTAAAACTATGTTTCCAGCTTTGTTTTTACAAGAGTGCATTGAGTCTTTTAAGTGTGATGTTTGTCAATTTTCCAAACACAAGCGTGTGTCTTTTCCTTAGTTATAATAGAAGTGCTGAACTTTTGATCTTATTCATTACGATGTTTGGGGCACCTTTGTTTCTAATATTTCGGGTCTTGCGATGGTTTGTTACTTTTATTGATGATTGTACTCGCGTTAGTTGGCTATTCTTAATGAAAGATAAATCTGAAGTATCTCAGTTGTTCATTCAATTCTATCACATGATAAAAACTCAATTTGACAAATGCATTAAAAGACTACGGTCGGATAATGGTCGAGAATATGTCAACCAATCTCTTTCTTCATTTATTAGTAAAAATGGTATTCTTCATGAACTAACGTGTGTTGATACTCCACAACAAAATGGAGTTGCAGAAAGAAAAAACCGTCACTTACTTGAGGTTGCTCGTGCCCTTCTCTTCCAAACATCAGTTCCAAACTCGTATTGGGGAGAAGCGGTTTGTGGCCGCTTATCTCATCAATCGGATTCCATCCGTGTTCTAGGTAATCTCAGTCTGTTCGATCTATGTTATCTTTTTACGTCTGCTCCTATCATGCGAGTCTAGAGTCCGAATTTTCGGTTGTGTTGCATTTGTTCATATCCACAAGCGACATCGCAATAAGTTGGATTAGCGGGCTGTTCGATGCATCTTCTTGGGCTATCGCGCCTAACAAGCGGGGATACAAGTGTTACCATCCTTCGATCGTAAACACTTTGTCTCTATGGATGTCACTTTCCATGAACATGTCAGATTCTTCACTCGTCCTCGGCTTCAGGGGAGAATAGTAGTGATTTGGAATCGATTCGAGTTTCTTCTCCTTGGTAAAGTGACACCACTGAGTCACCATCTTTGTCGATTGATCCTCCAGAGTCTGCTTTGTTGCTTGAGTCTCACTATCCACTGAGTCTCTGTCCATTTGTTCTGAGTTACTACCTCACGAGTCTCGGTTGTTTACGAGTCACTGTTATTGTTTCTCCTTTACCTTACATTTTGCGAGAAGCGGCACCTTGGCTGTGAAAGACAAAGGCTAGTGAGCCAACTTTGACATATCGGAGGAGAGGAAAACCCGACCTGGTCGAAACAACCCCAATCTGGCCGGAGGTAAATGCGAAAATAAGCCTTTAGCTTGATTCTTCTATTCAGATACACTTGATCTTGATTGATTGACTACCTATTGCCTTGAGAAAAGGGAAAAGGTCGTGTGCCAAATACCACTATTTCTCGATTTGTTTCATCTAACCATGTTTCCCATGACATAAGGCTTTTATGGCGTGATTTACTCTGTAAGAATCCTGCATCTGTTAAAGAGGCACTTAAAGATGAAAAGTGGATCAAAGCCATGAATGAGGAAATGAAAGCCCTTGAAAAAGAATAGAACTTGGGGAGATAGTTGAGAAGCCAAGAAGCGGCTTGATTAGTTGCGGTGGATTTGTCTTTGTCAAGTACAAATCGGATAGTACTCTTGATCGATATAAGGCGGATTAGTAGCAAAGGGGTACACGGACTTATGGCATTGATTATGAGGAGACATTTGCCGGTAGCTAAGATGAACATTGTCAGTATCTTACTATCTCTTCTTTGCTCATTACGGGTGGGAACTTAATCGGTTTGATGTTAAAAATGCATTCTTGCATGGAAATTTAGAGGAGGAAGTGTATATGGACATCCCGCTTTGGGATTTGATCCAACCCTTGGGATTAATAAGGTGTGTAAATTGAAAAAGGCCTTGTATGGGCTAAAGCAGTCTCCGGGCATGGTTTGGAAGATTTACAAAGGCTATGTTGGGTCTTGGTTACAAGCGAGTCAAGGAGATCATACCTCTTCTTGAACATTCACATGGAGGAAAACTATGATTACTTCTTGTTTATGTTGATGATATTATTATTCTGAGGAATGACTTGGTTGAGAGACAAGCTGCTCGAAGAAATTATCTGCGAGTTGAGATGAAAGATCTGGGAACTCTCAAGTATTTCCTTGGGATTGAGGTAGCTTACTCAAAACAAGGAATTTTTATCTCTCGAGAAAATATGTTCTTGATCTTACAGAAGCGGCGAGCTTGGGTGTAAACTGCGGTGTTCCCATAGAGCAAAATCATAAAATGAGCAGAGGAGAGTGCTAGAGTTAATGAGCCTCGATGCTCGAGAGATTAGTGGGAAGCTAATTTACTTGGCACACACTAGACCTGATTTAGCTTATGCGATGGCGTGGTCGGCCGGTTTATGCATGATCAGAGGATGAGGCACTTGCGAGCGATGGCGGATTTTGCAAATACCTTAAAGCGACTCGGGAAGAGGTCTCTTGTTCAAAGAGGCGGAAGGCCCGACATTGGAAGCCTATCTTGATCACCAGTTATGCGGGCTCGATGAGTGATAGAAGGTCCACTTACAGCTCTTGCACATTCTTTTGTGGTAATCTTGTTACATGGAGGAGTAAAAAACAAAATGTAGTGGCGGATCAAGTCTTGGCGAAATTGAGCAATGGCTCATGGAATTTGTGAGGTATTGTGGATGAAGATTATACTTAATGATTTGAAGGTGAATTATGAAGGCTCAATGAGGTTGTTTTGTGACAATAAATCAGCAATCGGCATTGCTCGTAATCTGTACAACATAGCGAGGACCAAACACATTGAGATAAACAGGACACTTTATAAAGGAGAAGCTAGATTGTGGGTGATAACAGCGTCATACATTCCTCTTTGGACACCAACTAGCGGATGTGTGCTTACAAAGGGCTATCTCTGAGGACGATTCCGCCAACTTACTTGCAAGCTAGGAATGATTGATATCCACTCACGGCTTGAGGGGAGTATTGTAAATAATTAGAGTAAATAGTAAATATTTACCTTTTGTCTGTAACTTGATTTAGTTATTCGGTCCATTGTTCGGGCCCATTAGGTTAAGTCTAGCGTAGTCTATATAATAACATTAGTGTGTGTATTCAAAGTTAAGTTAATGAAATATTATTGAGATATATTTTCTACACCCAACATTGCCTCTAATCAAGAATGAAATTTAAACGCTGACATTCTGTTTGGTGTAATGTTTGGGTAAGAAGAAGCGCCCAGTACAAGAACGCTCATAACAAAAATGATGAGTTGACCATCTTGCAAATACATTAGCTTTTAATGTGGTATAATCACAACCATTCAATTTTTATGTATATGTGAAACATTGTCTAACTCTGGTCCACTGTTGACGACCTATGGAAGTTGTCTACAGTAGAAGCCGCCATAAAACAATGTGTTGTCACCCAACAGCCTTAGAGAGTTCATGAGATGGTTTCCAAACTTCTGTAACGAAGTGGTCTACAGCTCAATCTTTGCTGCCCCCATTATAATTGTTTTACAAAAATTGTTGAATTTAAGTGCCCCATGTGTTTGACCATCACTTGCTGTGTGCCCCGTAAGGGAGTATTGCATACCATCGATTTGATTACATATAATGACAGCTGAACTTGGTATAAGAAAGTGTGATGCTTACTTAACTAGCATATACCTAGAATCTTTACCTGTGCAGTTTTGGTTGATTTTTGTTTTTTGCATCTCCACTAGTTTTTCTATTCCTGCTTTCCCATTAAAAAAAAAAAAAAAAATCGATTCCTGCTTTGCAGGTATTGTTTTGTTTTTTCATCATCATATTCATGTGAATACTTTCTATGTATATTAAGTGAGTTGCACTCACCTATGTTGTTACAGGGACTCACTGGTCTTCTTCAGTCACCTATAAGAGGAGCTGAGAAGCATGGTCTTCAGGTGTCCTCTCAGGTGAATCGATGTGAATGAATTGTTTTGATCTCTTCCTTATAAATTTGAAGCAACTTCAAGAACTGCCATTGGCAACTGTTGTCGGAGATGGACCTATTTTTTACTTGTATACTGATTGTGCTTTCTATTTGGAATTTCTTTAATGCAGGAGTTGCTTTAGGGATTACAGGACTTGTGGCAAAACCTGCAGCAAGTATACTGGAAGTTACTGGCAAAACTGCACTCAGTATTAGAAACCGTAGCAAACCCAATCAATTAAGTTCTCGGCGCTTTAGGGTCCGGCTTCCGAGGCAACTTTCCCATGAATTTCCTTTGAGATCTTATTCATGGGAAGCAGCAGTTGGAGCATCTGTCCTAATCGAGGCTGATGATGGCTTAAAGTTCAAAGATGAAAAGTTAGTGGCTTGCAAAGCCCTTAAAGAAGCTGGGAAGTTTGTTGTCTTAACAGAGAGATTTGTAATGATTGTTTTCAGTCAAGTTTAATAAACTTGGGCAACCCTGAATTTTGCGGCATCCCTGCTGATTTGGAGTGGATAATTGAATGGGAGATTGGGTTGGAGAGTATAATACATGCTGACAGTGCTCAAGGGGTTGTACACATTGTTGGTAGTAGACCAGACTCCTCGTTTATGCAAAATCAGCATTCTCCCAAGAGAGGCAGTGGCAGCAGAACCAAAGCTGTGCGTTGGAACCATTGTCCAACTCATCTTCCACTTCCTCAAACAAACATAGAAATGACATGCGAGGAAGACTTAGCCAACTTGTTACAGATTTTACTGTCTGCTATAGAGAAAGGGAAAGGTAAAGCTTGGGACTGTGGGCGGATCTTGCATCGAGCTAATTTGAAGATGAAGTAGGCTGCAGTTTTATATAGTTTCTACAGTACAATGTGAATCAGAGTGGGATATAATAAATTAGAATTACCAAACCTTCAAGCTATGGCGACAAAAAAAGGAAAATAAAAAGCTCATCAATATATATTTCCATTTCTTTGCAGTTCTAGCTTGACTTGTAATGCTTTAGTCAGGATAACTAGTCAGTGCTATTTTTGATCTTTTTCCTTATACCTTCTAGGGCCATAATGCTTGTATCTTGTACATTATGTATATTCCCGTTGTTGTGTCATTTTGGGGATGTTAGTATCAGAAAAATTTAATGGGTTTCTTTCTTTACTTTTGTTGCTTAATTGTTTTTGTTCATGTGTAATTTTGTTCAAAGTAACTATATTAAGTTGTTATATATATATATATATATATATATATATATATATATATATATATATAAAAGGAAATATTACTTCAGTAATGCAAATATCATGTGTTCATTAGGTTTTTTTTGGTAACAAGTGTTCATTAGTTATTTTACGTCGTAATAGATACTCGTAAAATGAAAAATAAAGATTTAAATAGATAAATAATAAAATTCGATGGAAGACTAATGTTCAGAGGAGTGTGACTACGAAAAATATTACTTGATAATGCAAATATCATGTGTTCATTAGGTTTTTTTGGTAACAAGTGTTCATTAGTTATTTTACGTCGTAATAGATACTCGTAAAATGAAAAATAAAGATTTAAATAGATAAATAATAAAATTCCGATGGAAGACTAATGTTCAGAGGAGTGTGACTACGAAAAATTAGAAATTAAGTGCAACATTCATCGAAGACATTACACATCACATTATTTGATTATTTATATATAAAGAATTTTCACATGGGCACGTATTCATCACTCATTATTTTATATTAAATATTGAATAAATAGTAAAAGGAAGTTCAAGTTGGGATGTAAATTGATTCGAAGATACGTAACTGGAAAAGTTAAACTTTATATTGTCCCACGAGGGTCTTCAAGCTTTCGATGGTAGGAGCTTGATTTTGTAACCTCGAGAGACATGGTTTAAATCTCCTTGGGAACAGTTGTAACATGACCATTAGTATTACTGAAATAATAATATATCCCATTTTTTTGCCCCTTAAAAAAAAGTTAATTTTATATTCATCGAATAAGTTTGCTCATAGTCTCGCACCTAGACTTAGATATAGTTACTAGTACCATAGTTCTTATGCTTATATGATACTTTAAATATTTATAATTAAATTTTAAAATAATTTTAAATGCTTAAGTTTTGGTTCTGAATTCTTGACTCCTCTTAATTCTTACAACTGTTTGATTTTGTGGGCACTGAGTGAGTATATGGCAAAATATCTCCCATGCTCTAATGACCCTTAGCATCATCACCAATTCTTATTAATCCGTTCATGTTCATCTTGGTGTTTTATGATATCAAGTTTCAGGTATTTGTATTATTCTTAGTTGGGTGTTTGATGATATTGATTAGAGTTTTTTGAGTATTTGTTAAGGATTTCTTGATGGTGTGGATCATATTTATTTAACTTGAGGCAAGGAGTTGATTTAAGCTTTTAAAGGAGCGGATATCTTCAAATATTTGGTTTTATCACTCTTTCCTATTATAGCTTGCTACCTGGGAAACCTGCCACTGAACTTGTAGGGAAGTTGTGGCTTGTGTGAACTCTTTAAGGCTTAGCTCTATTTGGTAAAGGGAAATGCTGAGCGATCGAAATGTTAAATCACGAATAGATCAAGAATGACGTGTAATCCTGATATTTCAGTTTCTCTCTCTTAATTATCAATTAGTACCAGCGAGAGGAAATCTTGGCATACAGTCCCCAACTCCAACCAAAGCAAACCAACCTTATCTTCTACATCAACACCATTTCATCGACAATAGCGACCACCGGATTCTTAGGAAAAATATTCATCACTTTGCATATTTTTGCTATAACCACGATATTGCATGATTCTACCATTGATTACATCATCCATTTACACAATGCAAAAGCATGTATACCATTAATTGTTTATCTGAATTTATGATACCAACCCAAACTACATATCCAACTAATAAATCAAACATCGTTGTGCCAACTTTGGATTCAAGGTTTTAATAAGTGAAAACAAAAGACCATAAGGTGGGAAAAAGAAAAAGGCATGGTGGGTTTCTCTCTTAAAAGCAGGTTTGGGGTGGGAGTGTTGCCTTTAGTTTGGTGGCACCAAAGCGAGTAAGTGAAGAAGCGGCGAAATTAGTGGAGTGGAGAGTAGGAAAGCGGTTTCTCACTGCAGCAATGTATTTTTATTTTTATTTTCTTTTTAAAATAGTTTTATAGAAAGAAGAACTCCACTACCCAGTTCAGGAAGTCATGAGGAAATTATATCGTGACATATAGCGAAGCTCTTTGGTAAAAAGTAGTGGATAACGTTATAAACTAGGCGATAGCGGATAAGTAGTTGATAGCGAATGGGTTATAGCCGGATAAGTTAGCAAATTAAATTTAAAGTGTTTGGTAAAATTAACGGTTGAACTAACTGATAAATATAATATAACTTAAATAGACAATTTTAATTAATGCTTAAAAGTGAAAGAGAGACTACAAACATTAATAATTTCATATTTCAATTAATGGAGGATAAGCGAGAATTTAATTAAACTAATAAGGGTTAAAATGAGATAATACAAGCTATAGCTCAAGCGCTACTTGTAATTTGGTGGGCCAAAGTGATGCTCCTCGTAATCCTCATCCAAATGGTAGGATACAATGTCAATAAAATGTTCCATAATCCATGCTGTAATAGAAAATCAAAGTATTAAATGCAATGATAACTAATATCAATATAGTAAAGTCTCTGACTAAGCTTAATTGTTTCAGCGGGTTACTCACGTGTAGGAGAGAGACATGTATCTGCCCGCGTGCTTTGTCTTTGCCAAGCTAGTGTCAGGAGCCGGTGGCGTACAAGTATGCAAGGAAGTAGCACCCATGCATCTTGGGTGATAGCCCGTTGCCAGCGAAGTACATAAGTATACCACGCGTCAACATGGGTCGCACTCTTGTCCGGTAAGTGGTGGTGCCCACCAACACAACAAAGTGCAGCAGTGATGGCATACTCCCGATAAACATCCTGTTTGGGTCGCCAACCTCCGAGGCATTTGTCGGTGGCTACGGATCACGGTAGGCTCCTACGAGTCGGTTTGAGCCGCACATAGCGTCGCCTCTGGTGATCTCAACTCTCCAATTAAAAACATCATGGATCTTGCCAATGGTTGCTCGACATCTGGATCCCCCTCGAGGTCTATTGAGTTAGTGTGCCCCAGCAGCGTCTTGGTGATGAAGCGGAGATCACGGTCTGCAGGACACTTTCGTCGGTGAGATCGATAAATCTCACCCCCGGGGGGAATGTGGAAGTTTCTTGGTTTCCTTATGCTACCTCACTTGCGAAATCTTTGACGAGGAAACCATGGTTTATAGTGTTGCGGTAGTACGCCTGAGGGCTCCGGCCAGGACTCTACAATAGCTTTGCACGAGCCGCTTCGTTGCTTTCGCTCTCTTTGGAATATTTGGTACGCTTCCAGAGCCATGGTAGATACACTTTAGCACATCGTGACCCTACAAAACACACAAATTTGTACCAAAAAATTAAACCAAAATATATATTAATCAAATTTGTACCACATAGGGACTACCGTGCGTCCGAGAGAGAAAGGATGCCAGGAGAAGAGACATATCACAGAGGCGTATATGATGCGGTGGTGGAACCTGCACTCTTTGCCCTGCGTAGCCATAGGTGAGCGTTGACAAGAAAGCACAAAAGGGGGGTTTGAATTGGGTTTTAAAAATACTTATATTTTTGAAAACCTTTTCAAAACAACTCTTAAACAATAATAACCCTGAGAACAACTAAAGAGAAGAGAGAAGAGGACACGGTGATTTATCTTTGGTTCACTTTATCGTCGATAGCTACGTCTAGTCCCACTTCACTTTACCTTTGAAGGATTTTCTCCATATAATCAGCTGATTACACTTAGGAGTATACTCTTGTCAAATTGGCTATACTCTAAACTTCTTAGAAGGACTTAGTACATTCGAGCCTCTACAAAGAATCGACCCTCTTGGGCTAAATACAAAAAGTTCAAAAACACTTTGAAATAATAACAATAACTCTCGTGGAGAGGATTTACAATGAAAAGCTTTAAAAGCACAAGGATAGCTTTCTAACTAAAAGAATAAAGCGATTAAGTGCTTGCTTGTTCACTTGGTCTCGAAGACTTGGAATAATTTCTTAGTTGCTGTTTGTCTCGTAAGAATAAATCAATTCGTTTGTAAGTGTTAACCTTCTTATTGGCCGAGTATGGTATATATAAACTTTAGGTTCCAAATAGTATCGTTGTGACCTAACTTGACTCTTTCACGATGGACAAAACTTGAGATCCGCTTTTTGTAGCTTTTAGCGAGCCATGTCACTTTCAATCTGCTCTGTACTTTTGACCTGACGGCTACAGATGTAATATCTTGTCCTTGTGATCCTTTTTTGAATTTGAGACACTTTGAGAGAAGACATATATGATGATTATATATGTTGACATTCTCTTTTAGTCTTTGGATGATCCCTCGTACATTAAAATACTCATCAATGAGGATCATTTAATACTTGAAAAAGCCTTTAATGCTTCACTCGATGCGGTTTCCAGCGGGAGGCATCTTCTACGGATGATGTTTGTCAGCGAGGTACTCTGCTTCCCAGGTAAGCTTAGATCGAGAGGAAGTTCTTGGCGTAGTTTCTCTTGGCTTTTTCAAATACGAGTCTTATAGTTACCCGTACGCGAGGGTTCCAACATTGTAGTCTTACCCGGCGTGGTCTACTAGATGGTTGACTACGAAAGTTTCTTACTAGAGCATTGACTACCCAGCACGATCTTTAGAGTGAGGCTATAAGGCAACTGACATCATCGACTTACTTACCAGATGTTCAATGCGGACTCGGAGGAGTGGACCAGGAGGGTGAAATGCGCCGCGAGGCAACACAGGCTCGACACAATTCTATCGATGAATAGTGACTTACTTACTCAGCTAAGTTACCTTGCGCACTAACTTGTCACATGCTCGAAGGATAAATTGTTCTTTTCATTTATTTGTTATCATCAGAAACAATTATAAGGGTCATTGTTTACGAATCCCACTTGATTACCAGCAATCTCGCTTTTTGATGATGACAAACCACGTAGATGATGAACAATTTTCATTAGAAAAATATTTACTTGAGGAGAATTCCCGAACTGAGAGCTCCTCTACGAGATTAAGCACATATAAATATTTTCTAAGTGCGATGTATAATCCACACTCAGATGCATAGCTTAAACATTATAGTGCTTAACTCGAGCATACGTTCTAATATAGTGTGTCGAGCATAGAATATAAGCATTCATTCCAATATTATGTATTAGGCATACCAAATATAATGTATTAGATCAATTACAAATCTGCAATGCGGTGTTTAATTCATTTTAACACTTGAATTTGATACATTAAGTCATCGATTACTCTCCATATACTTCTATATTTTTCTTACTCCCACCTTTTTTGTCATCAGAGACAAAAAGGTTTAAAGTAATAAAGAACATCATTGTCAAAAATAAAGCAAAGTATATAAAGATAAAGTTTAAAGCAGAATAGGCACCCAACGGTTAATTTTGCTCATTAATCAAGAATTGTACCCAAAAATTGCACAGAGATTTGTAACTAAAATTAAAGAAACAAGTACAAGGCTAAAATCTGAAAAATAAATCCTAAAGGTAGAAAGCTAAGAGCTTGTTCAATTTCTCCAAAATCATCTTAAGCAAATCGGCAACCTACCATTATGTACTTCACTTGCTTGATGAGACCATATTTGCCACTAAATTCTCACATTGTATGTGACAACCTTAGCCTCCAGGAAACAAACTTGAGTGGAACAAAAATGTTGTCGGAGTATTTGGAAGAAAGCGGAGCGGAGAAGCTGAGCAACCATAGCTTGATAGATGCGAGGAAGGAGGAGAGTTGTAGGTTTCTGGTGTAGGTGGAAGTGTGGGTTATGGTTTGAAAGCTGCTGGAGTTTTACTTAGAGCTTTTTCCAAGCCCACGTAGCTTGAGGAATTCCTCCTTGTTAAATTTGAAAGTTGTTTCTGTACTTGTGACTCTCGAACTTGACCATTAATCACATTATACCATTTTAGCAAAGAGAAACTGCGAGGCACGTGCAAAGTTCTAACTTGAGCCAAAACACGAGGTTTTCTTCAATTCGCTTGGTCTATGTAAGAAACTATTTAACTTTGTGGGAGGTTGCCATACACTCTCAAAGGTGATAGGAAAATTTTGTGATGGTTTGGCGGAGAGTAGTGATAAGATTTGGGCCGATGCAGTCATGAGAGGGAATAGCTTGAGGTTAAGCTTGAAGAAGCAATGTAAACTTAGAGTTTGGTTTGGGTAGCAAATGGTGATTGTGTTTGAGTTTTGAGTGAAGTAATATTGGGAGCTTGAAGGAATAGGTGGGAGTAGAGTGTGAACCACCGGAGTAGGGGATTCAGATTCAAGGTGAGTTTGAAGAGCAAACCTTTCAGGAGGCAATTTTAAAATGTGTGACAATGCTCTCATCCTTCTACAAATTGGATCTATTGGCCAGCCATATGTTCGGAGTTGATGTGGTGTGGTGATGGGTGATTCATTGAAATTTGTTGGGTAAAGGGTGGTGGAAGTAGGTTTAAAGTG